>JARYGA010055555.1:0-88345 GCA_030545235.1 Helianthus tuberosus | reverse complement strand
ACAAGAATAAACTAGTGAACCTTCTTCCACGTCTTGCAAACGTGGGGGGACCCCACGACCTGCGTTAGGCAAAGTTGAATCCTTCAACCATTTTGCCTAACCAGCCCAGCTACTACCGTTGGTCTTATATTTGTTGCATCAACAAGTTGGCGCCCACCGTGGGGCTACACCGCTATTTCTTCTCAAAAAGACCTAGTAGTGTAGCTCTCTTCACTTAAAATCACCATGTCTGAAAGTGGATCCCCGGAAGAAGTAAATCAGATTCCAAACACTTCTACTCCGGGTAGTAGCCAAGCTCACATGGCTATACCAACTTCTTTCTCAACTCCGGGGAGCACACCCGAGTTCCTCACCTTCAACACACCAACCCCGTCCAGATCCGGGGTTCCATCTCCCAATATCGGTGTCTCTGACGCCCCAGCACGTGTTGAACTCACCCCCGAAGGGGTTGCCAACAATTTCCTTGAGTTGAGGTCCCTTCTCAACCAACATGTAAGTAAAGAAAGAGAAAAAGGGGTGAGAATCCGTTTAGACTATGATGAGCCTGAACCAACGCTGTCTCCCGGACCACCTCCCCCTCCTTTTACAACAAGAGGTGAGGCTGGTCCCAGTAATCTTTCAAACCCTCACCCTTATCTGTCCACTATGACAAATCCTACGGTACATCCTATCTTCTCTTCCCAACCAATTACTAGTGGTGCTCCTTTGGGACATGAGCTAACCCTTGACCAGCTTCTACAGTCCCCAGTAACAAACTATCCAGCATCTATAACAACCACGTGGGAGCAAGCTCTATCCGTGCTCCCTTTAGCACGAAGTGCTGTTATGAGCGCTCCCCTCGGAATAAACTGCTCAGTTGGTCCAGGAAGCCTTCAAGGCTTCAACCTCATGCCCAACATAATGACCCAGATGATGGCCAACTTCCCGTGGCAACACTTCATTAATCAAGTGTTAGCCACTCAGGGAAATAACGGCAATGGCAATAATGTGGATGCAAGGGCTGAAGAAGACTTGGCTAAACCATACAAGCCAAGTAACCTTTCATGCTTTTCAAGACAAATAGCCGATTATGATTTCCAATCAAAGATTAAGATGCCTTCCCACATCAGGACGTATGATGGGACTGAAGATCCTGAGGACCATCTTCAGATCTTCACCGGTGCAGCCCGGATAGAGAAATGGTCAAACGCTGAATGTTGCCTAATGTTCATGCAAACTCTTGTTGGATCCGCCAGAATCTGGTTCAATGACTTACCTGCTCAAAGCGTTCGAAGCTTTGACGATCTCAGCAAGGGTTTCCTGGCCAACTTCTCCCAACAAAGGCGATATGTCAAAGACGCAACAGTGATCTTTCAGATAAAACAACGTGATGATGAAAGCCTTCGTGCTTTCATTGAACGATACAAGAAGGAAGGTCTGACTTATGTAGGGGCCGATGAGAAAATGAGAGTGGCTGGTTTCATGAATGCCATCACCTCTAAGTACCTCACAAGAGATTTCAACAAATCCCTACCCAAGACCTT
The DNA here is from genome assembly GCA_030545235.1 of Helianthus tuberosus. Lineage (NCBI taxonomy): Eukaryota > Viridiplantae > Streptophyta > Magnoliopsida > Asterales > Asteraceae > Helianthus > Helianthus tuberosus. The sequence goes on along the minus strand of JARYGA010055555.1, from coordinate 86,822 downwards.
GGAGGAGGCCCTCGAAAGGGCTGAAGCTCACATCCGGGGAGAGGAGGCAGTAGACATTAAAGAACAAAGAAAAAGAGGGTCCGGCTGGAGAAGCAATAGTCCAGCTAGAAAAAGGGGGAACTTCAACTCCTATGACAGGCGGTCAAAGGGTTCAGACCCTCGAAGATCTGAAGGCCGGAACCCTTCAAGCCGGGAGAAAGGCATAAGTTTCACTCCCCTCACAAAGACCCCTCAAGAGATCCTTGCAACGGAAGAAGTCAAACAAAACTTCCGGCCTCTTAGGCCCCTCCCCAAAAGCAGGAAAAACGAGAACTCCACCCAATACTGTGATTTTCACGAAGAGAAAGGCCACCACACCAATGATTGCTTCCAACTCAAGAAAAGAATTGAAGAGGCCGTTAAGTCCGGAGAACTCGCTCATTTGGTGAAGGGAGTCCGGGACAAAATGGCTGAAGGAAAGGGTAAGGAAGTCAATATGGTGGATTTCGATGGAAGGGTTCCTCATAAAAGACAGCGGTTGGAAGCTTGGGAGCTTCAGTGTGTCTGCTTCCCCCCAACGGAGAAAGACCCTCTCTCTAACCCTCTCGTGGTAGAAGCTACCGTGGGAACGCTGCAAACATGTAGGGCATACATAGATACTGGGGCAACCACTAAGATCATGTTCGAGAAATTCTTCAACCGTTTGAGCAATGAAGAACGTTCAAGGCTTCAACCCTCTGGAACCTCTATAAAAGGTATAGCCGATATACCCCTCAAGCCTTTAGGGCAACTGACACTTAATGTTCGTTTCAACGAAGGTTTGAAAGAAAGGACCCAACCACTAACCTTTGTGGTTATCAACATCCACTCAAGCTATGACGTGATCATTGGAAGACCGGGGCAGTGTGCATTCTACATGGCCATGTCTGTGGGACATGGCACAGTCAAATTTCCTACCGAGAGGGGCATAGCAACCCTTCAACCCTCTCAAGAAGCTTACATGGTGTCACACCCCGATTTCCACGTGTCACCGGTGGGCCCGGTGGGAGAGTATCGTGACGTGGTTGGCAACGTAATAGTCAAACAACACAATATAATAATGCACAGCGGAAGCAATTTAAAATAAGATACAACCGAATTTATCTATTGTAATCAAAGTCACAATATCCGGTGTTTATCCACAGTAGAATCGAAACAACATAACATTTAATAGTTCAACAGACTTCTGGCATCCTAAGCTTGCGAGACTTTTATTGATGCTTAGGAGATAATCCAGCCAAATTTCGTTTAGTACCTGCATTCAGTCTTTTTGGGAAAATACGTCAGTTTACACTGGTAAATACATTCAACTGGCTCATTTTGGAAAATGATTGAAAATTTGTTTGGATGCACGTGGCATAAATCATTTTATTTAACTTGAGAGAATTATTTAATATTATAATCTTGTGAACGAATTACATGTTACTTATGCGTTCAGTAGCCCGGAACGTATCCGGGTTAAAGATCAATAGACACACCACTTTAAGTGAGTTATACACGGGAGTACGCCTACACCCCGTGCTCAGGTCGTGGCCATCTCGTAAAATGATGCCAGGGATATCCGGGACATGGTCATTAACCCCCCAAAGGCTGTAAAGTAAACAAGACTGTTTAAAACGAGCCGATCAAATTATTCAACTACCCACTAAGCGTGGAGATTTGATGCCCGATCAAGCGGTACGCTATGTACCGTAACCCAAGCTCGTATAGGAAAAATATGTTAAAAGTATTTACCTGATGCAAAGTATAGTCACAATAAGCAAATAGCAAGTATCTTTTACTGGTTCTCCTAATCTGGAACGAAGGTTAAATATAACCTATTAGAATCCTAGCGGTTCTTTAATTAAGCTTAAGCTTAGACCGTCTAGTTTCGAAGATACGGTTCGTATGCACTATTAAGCGAAGACCGGATAGAATGTGATTTAGACCCGACAAGGTTGAAGACTTGTTTAATATGGGTTTACTATTCACATTCTGGATTTTGAGATAAAACCGTTAAGGTTTGACCCGTTTCGGCTAATTTATGTAAACTTGTTACATAAACCGAACCGTACGCGAAATGAGCGTGACGGGTAGCCATGAGAGCTATATACAGGTTCCCTAAGTTAATTATGTCTCAAATATGTTGTGACATCAGTAAGGTGTCTTTTGTTATGCCCCGAACTAGTTTAAACACAAACTATGCCCCGTAGGGGTAGTTTGGTCATTTTAAGGTTTGTAAAAGATTTTAAATGTTTACTGAGTTACAGGTCTGATGTAAATAGCAAACCTATTCAATTTGATGAGTTATAACAGTAGGCTAAAGTATATATGTGAATTTTATCATCTTTAACCAAACTAGGCCCCGTAGGGGTATTTCGGTAATTTCACATAAGCCGAAAAGCTCAAAACTGAAGTCTGAGTTTATCAACCTTTGCTTACTGTTAAAATATTATAATTTGCCTCTTATATCAGTAGGTATCAACCCGGGTATGTCAAATATGATTTTAAAACATACTATGCGTTAAAAACGCTAATTAAGGCGATTAAAGGCCATTACCGGGTTTGATACTTAAATCTGATATTTTTATATTTCCAGAAGGCTTAAAATAATTTATTTATCATAATCAATCAGTAGAAAAAGGTTTGGAGTCGTTTAGATGTTTAAAACTCATTTTATGGCCCGTAAGGGCAAAACCGACAATTTCCGAATTAAGCCTACGACTATGAGTTATGCTCAGCTTAAAATTAATTAAAAATATTTAAAAATCCCAAAATAATATATTTCATCAGTGGGTAAAAGATTTGATACTAAAAAGTATGTTTAACTAGGCTAAATGCTAATTACGCCATTATGTTAACATAAAGCATTAGTTTAGCGATAACGAGTATAACTCTTAATCTACAAGTCAAACTGATGTCAAACTTTGCATGCAAGTCTATATATCAGTAACTAATGTTTCTACACTTTTACTTTTTCATAAATCACGTTTTAAGGTAATAAGGGCATAACGGTCAACATATGAGCAATTAACGGAAACATGCATATTAATTGGATATCTAATGAACCAAGGTGTATAATCACAGAGGGTTGTTCTAATATGTATTCTAGTCCAATTAAAGCTCTGAGGCATTTCTAAAATATGCCTAAACGGGTCAGAACTGAAAGTCAAAGTGAAAGTCAAACTATGCGACTTTCGGTTCCGAACCGGGTCTAAACAGGAAATAGTCGGGTTGATCATGTTTGGACATGTTCTTACACTAATTACTAAGTTACAACAATGATTAAACAGGTTATACATGTTCTAGATAGTTAATTATGCATAAATGACATTTTAAGCATTATGTTGACTTTTTAATTAAAAGTTTGACCCGACATTTGACCTGGTTAGGATGGTGATCAGGGGAAACCCTTTTGGGGTTTTATTACCCACATAAATACCAAACTATAACTACTTTTAATTCGAGATATGACTGAGCCATTATTGACTAATCTCGAAGTCAAACCGTAATTACGACGGTTTGACTTTTAGCTAATTAACCTAGCTAAACTCAATTAGAGAAGAAGAAGAATACTTACTGAGGTCCTATGCACGAGATATGATCACTAGGAAGCAAGCTTGAGCTCCAGAATCATCCACAAATGCAGGAGAAGGTGTGAGGAAAAGTTATGAACTTGGAGTGCCTTATATAGTGGTTTCACTCACCATAGGAGCTTGACAACAAGGTCTAGGACTGCCCACAATCGATTTACATGTGTCCTAGAGGCTTAGGGGATGTTTTAGGGGCCAGAGGGATGTGAAAGTTCGGTTAAAGTCGCGCACAAACGCATTGGCAGACAACAGTCCATGTTTCACGGTTCTGGGCATCCCTCGCGTGACGCGAGGGACCCCTCGCGTGGCGCGACGGCGGGGTCAGATCAGCATTTGATTTCATTTGTTATTCAGTCCTTGGCTCTTCAAAATTCGAATATGTACTGATTTATTGCACTCTAAACCCCCACAATCGATCTACTAAGGCCTTAAAACATATACCCACTTTGCCAAGTCCCCGGGTAACTTTATTTTCACCCGAAAAGTCCTAACTTTCGACTTTTACGCTTTAACGCTTCGCACACGAATTTGATCATATCTTTCTCATACGTTAACGAAACTTTATGAAATTTTTATGGTGCATTCTCGTGAGCATAATTAATATTTACAAAGCTTCGGGTTTGTCAAAAGGTCACTCAGAGGTATAATTTGAACATGTTGACACTTTTGGTCCTTGTAGTTTGAAATCACTCACTTTTAGCTTCGTATGATCCATGATTTATTCGTTTGAAGGTATGAGCATCGTGTAGGGTTAATGTACATTATATTTATTCACAGTTGACACTTAGAATACGTATATTCACATACTTTCCATGTTTGTCAACTTTAGTCCTTCCATAATACTTCTTTCACACGTTTAAACTTTATGATACGTGTCAACATATTATAGGACGTGAATTTCCGAGGTGTTACATCCTCACCCCCTTAAAATAAATCTCGACCCGAGATTTACTGAAACAAGTAAGGGTACTTTTCTTTCATCGTGGATTCAACCTCCCACGTATAATCGGGACCTCTACGGGCATCCCATTTGACCTTAACAAAAGGTATATGCTTCCTTCGAAGCTTCCTTACCTGTCGATCTTCAATCGACAAAGGTTTTTCAACAAATTTTAAGCTCGCGTTTATATGCACATCTGTATGTGGCATGACATGTGATTCGTCAGCGGAACACTTCTTTAGATTGCAGATGTGGAACACGTTGTGGATTCCACTGAGCTCTTCTGGTATGTTCAGCTTATAGGCAACTGACCCGACACGTTCGATAACCTCAAAAGGTCCTATATACCTCGGGCTTAGTTTGCCTTTCTTACCAAACCGCATCACCCCTTTCCAGGGTGACACTTTAAGTAGGACTTTTTCACCTACTTCGAAGTGAAAATCCTTGCGATTTGGATCAGCGTAACTCTTCTGCCTATTCCGGGCAGCTTGGAGATTGTTACGAATCTGGACAATCTTGTCCGTTGTTTCGAACACGATCTCTGGTCCTGATAACTGGACTTCTCCCACTTCCGCCCAGCAAACTGGCGATCTACACTTTCTACCGTATAATGCCTCAAAAGGCGCAGCCTTAATGCTGGTATGGTAGCTATTGTTGTATGAGAATTCGATCAATGGTAGGTTCTTATCCCAGCTACCTCCCAAATCGATCGCACATGCGCGTAGCATGTCTTCCAACGTTTGAATAGTACGCTCACTCTGACCGTCAGTCTGAGGATGGTAAGCCGTACTAAAGTTCAAACGTGTGCCCAAAGATTGTTGGAAACTCTTCCAAAAGTGTGACGTGTACCTAGTATCCCGGTCAGAGATAATAGCTACAGGTATGCCGTGTAGGGCTACAATCTTATCAACGTATAACTGGGCTAACATATATAAGTCTCCTTGATGGGTAAGAAATGAGCTGACTTAGTCAGTCGGTCAACTATAACCCATATCGTATCGTTTCCTTTCCTCGTCTTGGGTAACTTGGTAATAAAATCCATAGTTACCATTTCCCACTTCCACGTATGAAGTTCAGGCTGTTGTAGCAAACCTGACGGTTTCTGATGCTCGGCTTTGACTTGCGCACATGTCAAGCATTTTGCTACATGGGCGGCTACAGACTTTTTCAAGCCTATCCACCAATAATTTGCCTTTAAATCCTGGTACATCTTATCAGCTCCAGGATGAACGGAGTATTTGGAGCTGTGGGCTTCTTGGAGGATGACATCACGAAGTCCTCCAAAAATCGGAACCCATATTCGTCCATTTAATCGAAGAATTCCGTCTTTGCTAAGAGTTAACTGCTCCTCAGTTACTCCTAACTTTTCATTTGGATAGTTAGCTTCCAACACAGCATCCTTCTGTGCAGCTAACACCCTTTCTATCAAACTGTTCTTTATTTCCATGCGCTTGGCATTGATTTGAATGGGTTTAACCCTTTCCTTTCTGCTCAAGGCGTCAGCGACTACATTCGCTTTGCCGGGATGATACTTGATTTCACAATCATAGTCATTCAAGGTTTCCATCCAACGGCGTTGCCTCATGTTTAATTCCTTCTGATTAAACAGATGTTGGAGGCTCTTGTGATCAGAATAAATCACACATTTGATACCATAGAGATAGTGCCTCCAAAGCTTTAGTGCGAATACAACGGCACCCAACTCCAAGTCATGGGTGGTGTAATTCTTTTCATGCACTTTCAGTTGTCTTGATGCGTAGGCAATCACCTTGCCTTTCTGCATAAGCACACACCCCATGCCAGTGTGCGAAGCATCACAATAAACCACAAAGTCTTCAATTCCATCTGGCAGTGTCAGCACTGGGGCGTTGCTCAACTTTTGCTTCAGAATGTCAAAGGATTCTTGCTGTTTAGGGCCCCAAATAAACTTAACCTTTTTCTTAGTTAAGGAGGTTAGGGTGCAGCAATCCTTGAAAAGTTTTCAATGAAACGCCTGTAATATCCTGCCAATCCCAGGAAACTACGTATCTCCGTAGGCGTCTTTGGCTCTTGCCAATTCATAACAGCTTCAACTTTAGCGGGATCCACCTGGATACCACGCTCACTAACCACGTGTCCAAGAAATTGGACTTCTCGTAGCCAAAATTCACACTTATAGAATTTGGCGTAGAGCTTCTCCTGGCGTAGGAGTTTGAGAATACATCGAAGGTGTTTCTCGTGGTCAGCTTGATTCTTAGAGTAAATAAGGATGTCATCGATGAAGACGATAACAAATTTATCTAAGTAAGGTTTGCAGACGCGATTCATGAGATCCATGAACGCGGCTGGTGCATTAGTGAGCCCAAAAGGCATCACTAGGAACTCGTAGTGACCATAACGAGTCCTAAATGCAGTCTTGTGAACGTCTTCATCCTTAACCTTCAACTGATGGTAGCCTGACCTCAGATCAATCTTTGAGAAGTAACTTGCCCCTTGAAGCTGATCGAACAAATCGTCGATCCTGGGCAATGGATATCTATTCTTGATCGTGACTTTATTAAGCTCGCGATAGTCGATGCACAGACGCATCGACCCATCCTTCTTCTTGACAAACAGGATTGGCGCTCCCCAAGGAGATGAACTAGGTCGAATGAAACCCTTAGCCAGCAATTCATCTAGCTGTGTCCGCAATTCCTTCATTTCTGTGGGTGCCAATCTGTATGGTGCCCTAGCAACTGGTGCCGCTCCGGGGATGATATCTATCCTGAATTCAACTTGTCTATCTGGTGGCAAACCAGGTAGATCTTCAGGAAACACTTCTGGGTATTCAGAAATGACAGGGATATCTTCTAACTTCGGTTTGGGCTCATCAATAATCACCTGTGCCATGTAGATGACACACCCCTTCTTCAAACACTTGGAAGCCTTGAGCATAGTCACGTGCTCCGGTAATCCATACTGGGTATCTCCACGAATGGTAAGTGACTCACCAGACAGAGTCTTTATCACTACTTGCTTCATGTTACAGACGATTTAGGTCTGGTTATGAGATAACCAGTCCATACCCAGAACTATGTCAAAACCGGCTAACTTAAACGGAAGTAGAGACAGAGGAAATGAATTGTTCTTAATGGATATAACACATCCATCTAACACAGTAGAGACGGTTTCTATGGTACCATCTGCTAACTCTACCTCATAGTTTGCGTTTAAGGTTTTGACAGGTAAATTCAACAATTTACAAAACTTATGATCTACGAAAGACTTATCTGCGCCTGAATCAAAAAGTACTCTTGCAAAGACATCATTTACAAGGAAAGTACCTGTTATAACATTATCGTCCTGCACAGCTTCTTTCGCGTCCATTCTGAAGACTCTGGCATTAGTCTTCTTAGCCTCCTCAGGCTTCTTGTTGTATTTTGGGCAGTTGGTCTTGATGTGCCCCTTCTCATTGCAACGGTAGCACGTTGCGTCTTTTATCTTTTTGCAATCCAGGGTTTTATGGTCTGTGGACTTGCAAATTCCACAAGCAAATGATTTTGACTGAGTCTGAGAGCTTGACTCCAGTCTGCACTTTCCATAGTGCTGCTTCTTGCAAATTTTACACCTGGGCTTCTCATCAGACTTATGCCCATCCTTCCTCGACTCAGATCCCTTTTTGTTATCACCGTTCCCACGGTGTTTCTTATTCGACCTTCGCGAACCATCATCTTCATGCTTCCTCTTCTCGGCCGCCTTATTCCTCTGCGATCTCTGCCGGACCGCATCCAGAGTGAGGGATAAGGAAAGGTCAGTTACAGACCTGAAGGTAACTGGCCGAGAAGCTTTTACACTGGACTTGATCTCGGGTTCCAAACCACCAATAAAGCGAGCGATTCTTTTTGGCTCCGGGGTTACCAGGTAGGGAACCAACCGGGACAGCGTATTGAAGCTTGTCAGATAAGCTTGACAGTCGAGGTTCCTCATCACCAAGGATAGAAAGTCAGATTCTATCTTCTCCACCTCATGCTGAGGGCAGAAGTTTTCCTTGATCAGGGCAATGAATTGATCCCACGACATGCTATACAGCGGGATCTTTCCGGAGGCCTCCATTAGAGATCTCCACCATACCAATGCTTCCCCCTTGAAGGACTGTGACACAAACTTAACTATATCCCCTTCAGCGCACCCGCTGATATCCACCACCGTGTCCATTTCATCCAGCCATGTCATACAGTCGACGGCCCCTTTTTCCCCAGTAAAATCCCTGGGTTTACAAGACACGGAGTACTTGTAAGTGCAACCCTTGTTACGGGGTCCTTGATGTAGTACTATATGCTGGGATGGGTCACTTTGATTGTTGGTGGACTGACGGTCATCACCGTCTTTCTTGGGTCCATTCTTCTTGGGAGGAGGCTTGTTATGTGCCTCAGAATGTGTCCTGGGCTTTGAATGCGATGCAGAGTGGGTCCTACTTCGAGTACCACTGTATTCCTCATACTGTCTATCCAAAGCCTGTGTGATAGCGCCGTCTATGATTGCTTTTAGTTCAGCACCCGTTAATGTAATCTGGGCGTTCTCATTCGGCTCCACAGGATGGCTATTTATTTCATTTGAGTCAGCCATTTGAATTGAGCTGTTGCAGAAAACAAGAACAATATTTTATTTGGAAGTTTATTATGGAATTACCCCTTAGGGTAATTCGTTAACCATGGTAAACAGAGACCATAATTGGTTAATTCATTAATCGTATTAATTTAGGATTTCAATTTAAAATTTTATCTTAAATATAAATAATAACAATATATATTAGCACATAAGGCTTAGTCACATGGACAATTTAAATTATAAGCTATGATTTCAGAGAGTCAAGGCTTTTAAGGTTTAAATATATTTTATTACCTTTTTCAGACAGTGAGTCAAAGCTACAACTGTCTTTTGACTCATGTAGAAGTGAGCAAAGCCCGTAGGCATTATATTACCACGTATGGAAAAATATGATCATCTTAATTGATGATCTTAACCCATGATTTAGGGATCACATAACTGGGTTTGGAATCTTCTAAAGAATCCTTATATATATAAAATGACATGTGATTGTAACGAATCACTTCTGCCAGGAGTGTTAACATGTTTTAAGATGTTAACAGGGATTTGAATCTTTTTAAACAGGTCTTACCATTTTGGCCCGGTCTTATAATTGACACGAAGCTAGGTTTCACACTTTAAGATCCTTAATTAAATAATTTCATAGGCAGATTAATTAAAAATTTAATTTATTCATTTCATTTGTAATTATTTATGCACAAAAAGGCAAACCTTGAAATTCATAAAAATAACATTCCATTAATTTATTCAAAGCATTACACACTTGCCCTAAACGGGTCTTTCAAATTACCAATTTACCCACGTAGAGGTTAAATAACACACATGCCCTCGCAGGGGCTAAATATCATGCATGTCCACGTAGGGACTCACACTAACAATACAACCACGTAGGGGCTCAAACAATAAGCATGCCCACGCAGGGGCTAAAAGCAACATACAATCACGAAGGGGTTCAAGCAATAAATACAGGAGAAAATAACTGTGGAAGGATTCAACGATCCTTCTTGTTCTTTCCCTTGATCAAACTAACCAACCCTTGGAAGAACGTCTGTCTTTCCCTACGATCCTCGTGAGCTTCCCGTTCAACTTGCTGCAACCTATGAAGAATTTCCTCCCTTTCTGGGGGAGAAAACCGTGGTGGCTGCGATTGAGCCCTGGTGATGGGTCTAGGAGGTATCGAGTATCCCTGAGTCGGGTAACTCACCCCCCATGGATCCCCATAGGGTCCTTGGGTGTTGTAGTTTGCTGTTACCATGTATGGATCGGCCTCTGCGTACCCATAGTCGTGATGCGTTGGAGGTTCAAACGGGATGTAAGCCATGCCACTCGTATATGCCGGGATTGGGTTTTCAAATCCCACCGGTGGTGGCTGTAGTACAGCAGGGTTGGAGGGTCCACCCATTTGTGGGTCCTCCTGGTATGGCGGGTAGTGACTAGCACTTGATTGTTGTGGGGATCTGAAATTTAAGCCCCCCGGTCGTACCGACATGCGTGCACCGGTTCTCCTACGCCTTGGCGGTTGAGGAGGTGTCGGTTGAACTGGTGGCGGTGGAGGTGGTGGCGTAACTGCCACAAAGCGGTGATCCTCAGATGAATCTTGATGATGCGGCTGTGGCTGTGGCTCCTGCTGATGATGAGACTGCTGCTGCTGATGCTGCCCATGAGACGACGAGTGGTGTGATGGTGTATAATACCACTGGTGTTGATCGAACAGGGCTTGGAAACTATCTGGACCACCATAGGGTGATCCGTGGAAGGACGATCCGTCGGAGATTTCGATCGGATGGTTTGGAGTACCACTTGCCGGCATGACGGGGTCCGTATCCTCGTCCATATCGTCGGCGTGATCTCCTGAAAAGTGGTCCTCTGGACCCAGTGGGTTAAAACCCACGGGCTCTGGTATGAACCCAACCGGGTTAAACTGTCCCCTAAAAACTGGTGTAGGGTCTCCATATGAATGATGAGATAGGGATCTCTGAAGTGGTATGTAAGACGGTTGAGGGTTATTGGGTTCATAAGGATTTAGAGCAGGCGGTGTGGAAGCATGCGAAACCGACCGTCTGGCCGGCTCGAACTGGTTTCTTCGGTTTTCCCGAGGGTCGTCACTCTCGGTGTTGGACGGAGCTCGCCTTCATGAAGGTCCAGCTTCATGATCGTTGGGGGCGGTAACTGGCCCCTTTCCACGTCCTCGTGTTCGGAAGAATCTAGGAGGCATCTTTGTTATTCCTGTCAATAAAGCATGAGATAACAATAACAAAAATATAAAATTTACAGGACAAAACAAATACCGCAAAGGTGGAATTTGTCCTAAGTTATAAGTCTAGACTCGAAGGTTTAGATATGTGCAATTGTGTAACTGAGATTAAACACAAAAGGCTAGTGTTTAATTCACTCAGTGTTGGCTCTGATACCAACCTGTCACACCCCGATTTCCACGTGTCACCGGTGGGCCCGGTGGGGGAGTATCGTGACGTGGTTGGCAACGTAATAGTCAAACAACACAATATAATAATGCACAGCGGAAGCAATTTAAAATAAGATACAACCGAATTTATCTATTGTAATCAAAGTCACAATATCCGGTGTTTATCCACAGTAGAATCGAAACAACATAACATTTAATAGTTCAACAGACTTCTGGCATCCTAAGCTTGCGAGACTTTTATTGATGCTTAGGAGATAATCCAGCCAAATTTCGTTTAGTACCTGCATTCAGTCTTTTTGGGAAAATACGTCAGTTTACACTGGTAAATACATTCAACTGACTCATTTTGGAAAATGATTGAAAATTTGTTTGGATGCACGTGGCATAAATCATTTTATTTAACTTGGGAGAATTATTTAATATTATAATCTTGTGAACGAATTACATGTTACTTATGTGTTCAGTAGCCCGGAACGTATCCGGGTTAAAGATCAATAGACACACCACTTTAAGTGAGTTATACACGGGAGTACGCCTACACCCCGTGCTCAGGTCGTGGCCATCTCGTAAGATGATGCCAGGGATATCCGGGACATGGTCATTAACCCCCCAAAGGCTGTAAAGTAAACAAGACTGTTTAAAACGAGCCGATCAAATTATTCAACTACCCACTAAGCGTGGAGATTTGATGCCCGATCAAGCGGTACGCTATGTACCGTAACCCAAGCCCGTATAGGAAAAATATGTTAAAAGTATTTACCTGATGCAAAGTATAGTCACAATAAGCAAATAGCAAGTATCTTTTACTGGTTCTCCTAATCTGGAACGAAGGTTAAATATAACCTATTAGAATCCTAGCGGTTCTTTAATTAAGCTTAAGCTTAGACCGTCTAGTTTCGAAGATACGGTTCGTATGCACTATTAAGCGAAGACCGGATAGAATGTGATTTAGACCCGACAAGTCTGAAGACTTGTTTAATATGGGTTTACTATTCACATTCTGGATTTTGAGATAAAACCGTTAAGGTTTAACCCGTTTCGGCTAATTTATGTAAACTTGTTACATAAACCGAACCGTACGCGAAATGAGCGTGACGGGTAGCCATGAGAGCTATATACAGGTTCCCTAAGTTAATTATGTCTCAAATATGTTGTGACATCAGTAAGGTGTCTTTCGTTATGCCCCGAACTAGTTTAAACACAAACTATGCCCCGTAGGGGTAGTTTGGTCATTTTAAGGTTTGTAAAAGAGTTTAAATGTTTACTGAGTTACAGGTCTGATGTAAACAGCAAACATATTCAATTTGATGAGTTATAACAGTAGGCTAAAGTATATATGTGAATTTTATCATCTTTAACCAAACTAGGCCCCGTAGGGGTATTTCGATAATTTCACATAAGCCGAAAAGCTCAAAACTGAAGTCTGAGTTTATCAACCTTTGCTTACTGTTAAAATATTATAATTTGCCTCTTATATCAGTAGGTATCAACCCGGGTATGTCAAATATGATTTTAAAACATACTATGCGTTAAAAACGCTAATTAAGGCGATTAAAAGCCATTACCGGGTTTGATACTTAAATCTGATATTTTTATATTTCCAGAAGGCTTAAAATAATTTATTTATCATAATCAATCAGTAGAAAAAGGTTTGGAGTCGTTTAGATGTTTAAAACTCATTTTATGGCCCGTAAGGGCAAAACCGACAATTTCCGAATTAAGCCTACGACTATGAGTTATGCTCAGCTTAAAATTAATTAAAAATCTTTAAAAATCCCAAAATAATATATTTCATCAGTGGGTAAAAGATTTGATACTAAAAAGTATGTTTAACTAGGCTAAATGCTAATTACGCCATTATGTTAACATAAAGCATTAGTTTAGCGATAACGAGTATAACTCTTAATCTACAAGTCAAACTGATGTCAAACTTTGCATGCAAGTCTATATATCAGTAACTAATGTTTCTACACTTTTACTTTTTCATAAATCACGTTTTAAGGTAATAAGGGCATAACGGTCAACATATGAGCAATTAACGGAAACATGCATATTAATTGGATATCTAATGAACCAAGGTGTATAATCACAGAGGGTTGTTCTAATATGTATTCTAGTCCAATTAAAGCTCTGAGGAATTTCTAAAATATGCCTAAACGGGTCAGAACTGAAAGTCAAAGTGAAAGTCAAACTATGCGACTTTCGGTTCCGAACCGGGTCTAAACAGGAAATAGTCGGGTTGATCATGTTTGGACATGTTCTTACACTAATTACTAAGTTACAACAATGATTAAACAGGTTATACATGTTCTAGATAGTTAATTATGCATAAATGACATTTTAAGCATTATGTTGACTTTTTAATTAAAAGTTTGACCCGACATTTGACCTGGTTAGGATGGTGATCAGGGGAAACCCTTTTGGGGTTTTATTACCCACATAAATACCAACCTATAACTACTTTTAATTCAAGATATGACTGAGCCATTATTGACTAATCTCGAAGTCAAACCGTAATTACGACGGTTTGACTTTTAGCTAATTAACCTAGCTAAACTCAATTAGAGAAGAAGAAGAATACTTACTGAGGTCCTATGCACGAGATATGATCACTAGGAAGCAAGCTTGAGCTCCAGAATCATCCACAAATGCAGGAGAAGGTGTGAGGAAAAGTTATGAACTTGGAGTGCCTTATATAGTGGTTTCACTCACCATAGGAGCTTGACAACAAGGTCTAGGACTGCCCACAATCGATTTACATGTGTCCTAGAGGCTTAGGGGATGTTTTAGGGGCCAGAGGGATGTGAAAGTTCGGTTAAAGTCACGCACAAACGCATTGGCAGACAACAGTCCATGTTTCACGGTTCTGGGCATCCCTCGCGTGACGCGAGGGACCCCTCGCGTGGCGCGACGGCGGGGTCAGATCAGCATTTGATTTCATTTGTTATTCAGTCCTTGGCTCTTCAAAATTCGAATAGGTACTGATTTATTGCACTCTAAACCCCCACAATCGATCTACTAAGGCCTTAAAACATATACCCACTTTGCCAAGTCCCCGGGTAACTTTATTTTCACCCGAAAAGTCCTAACTTTCGACTTTTACGCTTTAACGCTTCGCACACGAATTTGATCATATCTTTCTCATACGTTAACGAAACTTTATGAAATTTTTATGGTGCATTCTCGTGAGCATAATTAATATTTACAAAGCTTCGGGTTTGTAAAAAGGTCACTCAGAGGTATCATTTGAACATGTTGACACTTTTGGTCCCTGTAGTTTGAAATCACTCACTTTTAGCTTCGTATGATCCATGATTTATTCGTTTGAAGGTATGAGCATCGTGTAGGGTTAATGTACATTATATTTATTCACAGTTGACACTTAGAATACGTATATTCACATACTTTCCATGTTTGTCAACTTTAGTCCTTCCATAATACTTCTTTCACACGTTTAAACTTTATGATACGTGTCAACAAATTATAGGACTTGAATTTCTGAGGTGTTACACATGGTTGAGGGTGAAAGCTCAAACAGTGAGGAAGACAGGCAAAGGTTGGTCATAAACCCCAAGTACCCTGAACAAAGGATAAGGGTCAATCCAAACCTTTCTCAAAAGACCCTTTCGTATCTGGAAAAACTGCTAACACATTACAGCGATGTTTTCGCTTGGCGTCCAGAATATATGACAGGAATCCCTCGGAACATTGCTGAGCATGAGTTAAGAATACCACCGGATGTAAAGCCGGTGGTCCAAAAGAAAAGAAGCCTGGCACCCGAAAGAAGCCAAGCAGCCTGCCAAGAGGTTGAAAAGCTTGTGTCAGCCGGTATTCTCCGAGAAGTCAAGTACCAATCATGGGTTGCAAACCCGGTTATGGTCAAGAAACCAGACAACTCTTGGAGGATGTGCATAGACTTTAAGGATCTTAACAAGGCTTGTCCTAAGGATTGCTATCCACTACCGGAAATTGACCTCAAGGTTGACTCCCTCACAGGTTACTCGTTCAAATGCTTCCTTGATGCATACAAAGGTTATCACCAAATCCTCATGAAGAAAGAGGATGAGGAAAAAACAGCCTTTCACACGGACAAAGGGATCTTTTGTTATCAAAAGATGCCTTTCGGCCTCAAAAATGCCGGAGCTACCTATCAACGGCTCGTTGACAAAGCCTTCGAAAGCCAAATTGGCAAAAACATGGAGGCATATGTCGACGACTTGGTGATTAAAAGCAAGACGGAATATCAAATGTTCGACGATATTCAAGAAACTTTCAAGAACCTCAGAAAAGTTAACATGAAGCTTAATCCGGAGAAATGCTCATTTGGATTCGAGGAGGGAAAATTCTTGGGTCACATTGTTGGAAAACAAAGCATCAAAGCCAACCCTAACAAAGTGAAAGCCGTCCTCGAAACCAAGCCACCAAAGACCAAGAAAGAGGTTGAAAGCTTGAACGGGAAGCTTGCAGCCTTGAAGCGTTTTACCTCAAAATTGGCTGAAAGATCTCTGCCCTTCTACAAAACGCTCAAGAACTGCTCAGACAAGAAGGATTTCAGATGGACTAAAGAAGCTGAAGAGGCTTTCAACCAGATGAAACAACATCTAGCTTCCCTACCTGATATTGCGGCACCAAAAACCGGGGAGTTAATATCGGTGTACCTCTCAATTGCTGACGAGGCCATCAGTGCAGTCCTCACCATTGAGCGAGACAAGGCCCAGGTACCCGTTTATTTCTTCAGCAAGACTTTAAAATTAGCTGAAACAAAATATCCTCCCCTTGAAAAACTTGCCCTAGCCCTAGTTCAAACAGCTAGAAGGCTTCGAAGGTATTTCCAAGCACACCCCATACAGGTGGTCACCGACCAACCTATCAAGAGTGTGCTTGAAAAACCTGAAAACTCGGGACGATTAGCCAAATGGGCCATAGAATTAGGTGAACATAACATCACCTATGTCCCAAGAAAAGCCATCAAGGCCCAAGTCTTGGCTGATTTCATTGTGGAAGTCCCAAACCAAACAACCACTGAAGTAAATACTACCACCACTGAACCTTCCAACCCTGAAGCCTGGAAGCTTTTTACCGACGGGGCTTCAAGCGTTGAAGGGTCAGGGGCTGGGTTAATTTTGATCAACCTAGAAGGGTTGGAATTCACATATGCTCTCCGTTTTGATTTTCAGACCACCAATAACGAAGCTGAATACGAAGCACTAATAGCCGGCCTAAGGCTGGCCAAAGAAATGAAAGTTGAAAAGCTTGAAGTGTTCACAGATTCGTTGCTGGTCTCAAGCCAAGTGAATGATAGCTACATAGCTAAAGAGCCCAAGATGAAAAAATACAGAGAAAAATCCAAGGAACTGATGAGTACCTTCCAAGCGTGTAACATCAAACAGATCCCCAGATCTAAAAACAAAAAGGCTGATGCCCTAAGTAAGCTTGCATCTCTCACTTTCGCCCACCTTACCAAGAAGGTACTGGTAGAAGTGTTGAAGACCCCATCCATTAATGAATTGGAGGTCCAAGATGTGGCTACCGAAGAAGGTCCAAACTGGATGACTCCCATAAAAAAGTTCCTTAAGAATGGTGAATTACCCAACGATCAAGTGGAAGCTAAAAGGGTTGAAATCAAAGCAAGGCAATACATACTACAAGGAGAAACCCTTTACAAAAAGGGTTACCTTGCTCCCTTGTTAAGATGTGTCAGCCCCGAGCAAAGCAAGTATTTGATCAAAGAAATTCATGAAGGTGTATGTGGAGCTCACTTTGGAGCTAGGTCGGTAGTTGCAAAGCTCATGAACCTTGGATATTTCTGGCCTTCAATGCATCGCGATACAGCCGAAGAATTGAAGAAATGTGATGCCTGCCAGATTCATGCACCGATCCCAAAAAGTCCCAAGCATGACTTAGTCCCAATAACCTCGGCTTGGCCATTCCATAAATGGGGAATGGACATTGTTGGTCCATTTCCCCCAAGCAAAGGAGGGGTAAAATTCTTGTTGGTGGCAGTAGATTATTTCACCAAGTGGCCCGAGGTCAAACCACTTGCCAAAATCACGGGAAAACAGGTCATTGACTTTGTTTGGGAGAACATCATTTGCCGTTATGGATTGCCAGGAGTACTTGTCACTGATAACGGAAGACAATTTGCTGAGAAGCCTTTCAGCGTTTGGTGCAAGGAATACAAAATCGATCAGGTTTTTAGCTCAGTGGCTTATCCGCAATCAAACGGACAGGTAGAAAGAACAAATAGAAGCATAGTAGAAGGCATCAAGACAAGATTGGGAAGATACGAAAGCAACTGGCTTGAAGAATTTCCTAGTGTCTTATGGGCAATTAGAACAACCGAAAAACAAGCCATAAGAAAACACCTTACAGCTTGGTATTTGGATCCGAAGCTGTGATCCCTGCCGAAATAGGAGTTGTAACCCAAAGAATTGTCAACATGGATCCCGAAACAAACCAAAAAGAGACCATCTTGAATTTACAACTCCTATAGGAAGCAAGAGATCAAGCCGCAATTCAAGAGGCCAAATACAAGCAACAGATGGAGGCTTACTACAACAAAAAAGTCAAGAACGAACGTTTCAAGCCAGGGGACCTGGTCCTCAGAAACAACGAAGCCAGCAAGAAAGAAAATCAAGGAAAGCTTGGCCCAAAATGGGAGGGTCCATACACCATCCTTGAAGCACACAAGGGTGGATCCTACAAGTTGGCAGATTCAGAAGGCAAAAGGCTTCCAAGGCATTGGAACGGCAAAACCCTAAAAAGGTTCCACGTTTAAAAAAGTTTGGTTTGTATCAAAATGTATTTCGAACAACACTATGAATACCTTTTGTAAAAAAGCAAGTATTGCTTGAATGAATGAAGTTGTTTTATCAAACTTGTCTTTCTATCCTAAGATCAGGCTGAGAACCTAGCAAAAAACTCCATGGCAGGGGCCATGTAAGGGGATGAGCTCCCAGGCCACATCGCTCAATAGGTTCAAGGGTTGAATGAGCCTATATAAGGGGTGAGTTCCTAAATCAATACAACTCCATGAGACTTGCCAAGAAAACATAAAATTGTCTCATAGACGGGTGTGAGCAGCCTACACCAAATGTTCCCTAAGCCTAAAAAATATAATCCACAAAGAGGCTAAAAAACAAAGAAATAATAAAAAGGATAGGTGCTATGTCTTCTTGTTAAAAGTCCCAAGGCTAAGTGTCTGCAGCACTGAACCCTTTAAGGCATAAATAACACAAGGGTAGCACAAACTCGACAAAGGTAAAGTTACAAAAAGACAAAGAAAACCTTAAAGAACAATAAGACTTAGACAAAAAGTTATAAAGATACAAACAAAAAGGGTCACAAGACTAAGAAGCCTTAAAGGTTTCAAGCCACCTGAGTTGCAACATGATACCTCAAAGGCTTCAACCTACCAACGAACAGCCAAAAGGCTTGGAAGGTTAAAGCCAAACAAACTGCCTTAACCAAAAAGGCACAAGTATAAAAACACAATTAAACATCATATCATATAAAAGAAAGCCCTAAAAGACTTTCAAACACAAGTTAGAGCAAGTCCTAATAACTTGCAAGCTTAACTACTGTTCCAACGGCCATATAGGCCTTAAACACAACCAACAGGAACCTTAAGGGTTCCTAATAACCTAATATTGTTCAAGTTAACATTACAAAACATAAATTGTTTTCAGTGCTAAGAAAGCTACGAATCAAGCATCAACAGATTTGGAAACTCCAGAACCTTCGCCCTTGGCCTTCTTTGTTTTCTTCAACTTTTTAGTCTTCAAACCTCCATCACCACCAACCGCTGAAGCCTCCAAACTTGCATCCTTGGGAACATCCAGCTGACCTGAAAGGGTATCATCGCTATCCCCCGAATAGGATCTCTTCCTTGAAAGAGATCCCAAGATTTCAGCACAGACCTTCTCATTTAGGCCCTCCGGTTTCAAGTCCTGCAACACAGCAAGAGGCTTACCAAAGCAACCAGAAACTTGATGGATGAAAGGATAGGACAGCTTCTCCATTTGCTCAACGGAGCCTTTGAAAACATCAGAAGCCTTGGGACGAAACAAAGGAGACTTCTCCAAAGGATGACCAGATTCATGGAGCTTATAACCTGCAATAAGACCTTGGTGTTTTCCTAAATTGAGTAGTTTAGTATAAACATCACCAAGAGCAGAGTTAAACTCTTTGGAGTGCAACAGATAGGTAACCACTTGGTGGAAACCCTGCTCAATGAGCCATTGGTTATCCCCAGTAGCTTGGGCAACCAAAGCCTTCAACCCATCCTTCTCTTTAGCAAATGCCTTCTGTTGCACAGCCAAAGTCTCCCGATCAGCTTTCAACTTCAATAAGTTAGCCTCAAAGCTCTTTTTCAAATCACCCATCTCAATCTCATGCATCTTCTTCAAGTCACTAACCTTCTTGTCCCACGCTGCTTCTTTCTCGGCAAAACTAGCTATCTCCTTTTTCATCCCAACCATGGAGGATTTCATTTTATCCTTCTTCTTGGAGAATTCTTCATATTCCTGCATTCTTTGACGAAAACGGACAATGCCTTGAGGAAGCATAGCAGCGAGGTTGCAAGTACTCAAAATCATGCGGGACAACATCAAGTCATCATCCATCCCAGCAATGGTCTTGTGCACTGAAGGAGGAGCAATGTGACTCAGAGCATCCTCACAGACAACAGCATCTTTGAAACTGTCATCATTCTTCACCGACCAAGTAGGCACATAAATCCCTTCCGGATCCAACCCTTCAACGTCCCTGCTTGAAGATTCCTGAACAGGAGTGGCAACAACCTTCTTGCCTGAAACCTTTTTACCATGAACAACCAATTCCTTATCCTTCTCAGCACCTGCTTCACCACCTTGATCTTCCGAAACTTCAATATCATCACTCAAGTCCACTGGTTCAGTAGAAGTGGATTGAGGACCAGCCTTCAACAACTGACGAGAAGATCGGCGGGTTAAAGACTTGGGAGCATTAGACTTAGAAAAACCCTTGGCAGTGGCAGCACTAACATAACCTGAGCCCTCAAACCTTTGATCAACAGTTCTAACCACAACATTCTCACCAGGAACATATGGAGCATCCTCAAAAACAACATCAGAAGTATCGTCGCTCTTAATAAAATCCAAAGCAGACATGACTGCAAAAAGCAACAACACATAAGTCATAAGTTAAGAAAAACATAAAGAGGGCAAAAAAGGAAAATGCATACCCATGCCACTCCTCATAAGAACCGGATCCCGATCAACATTCCCCCAAATTTTACTAACCCCTAAAAGAACTAGCAAATGTTCAGGAAAGGGACGAACCCTCGAAGGGCACTCCCGAATGGCTTTGAGAAAAACATCATTCAATTCAGACTCGGAGGGCTCCGGGTCATTGAGAACGGCATCCGGCTGCCTCCACACCATCTTGAATGGGAGAATAGCATCGGAAACCCAGAAAAAGCGATCCTTCCAAGCCCCAAGCGTAGTAACCATGGACGAAATAAGGCAGGAATCAACTTTGGATGTTTCAAAAGTAAAGCAATCGCCATTCTTAGCCAAACGAAAAAACCGGCGAAAGAGTAACAGGGAAGGATCATATCCAAGAGCACGACACAAAACCTCAAAATGCAAAACCCTAGCCATCCCCTTCGGATGAACTTGCCCAAAAGAAACCCGATAATACTCCAACAAGTTCAAAACAAAAAACGAAAAGGGATAACGAAGATTCGAAAACTCAAAATGACGACAATAAAGGGCAATCGAACCAGGGGTCGGTTTATCAACGGAAACATCACAAGCAGGAGCAGTTGGGTTAAACTTCCTATCAATACCATATTCCACACAAAATAAATCTACCTCCTCTTGTGTTAACCGGGAAAAAGATTTTGCTAAGTCCTTACGAGCACCCATTTTTGAAAACAGAAAATGAAGAATGCAAGGTGTAAAGAAACCGAAACTAACCTTAGAGGAGGAAGGAAATGGCAAGAAACTTGGAAGAATTATGAAGAAAATGGATAAGAATTGCAAACATAAAATAAATATAAACCTACAATAGGGGTAATAATGGCAAACAATAACTTCTGCAAAACCGCCACCCTATCAACTGCCACACATCAATCAAATCAATGGTCAGTAATTTAAAATTCAAATTTTAACCGCCTACAACCTTTCAAGCCTTCAAGCAATGAACCCTTGAAACCTTCAGGCAATAAAATACGCACATAAAAGTCAGAAGTCTTCGAGCTGATCACCCAAAAACCTCTGACTTGAGGGGCTGATGACGGGGGTAGCCCAAGACTAAATAAAATGACTAAATATGTAAACGCTCAAATGGTTAAACGGTTCAATGGTTGAAAAGCTGTGATGTGGGAAAAGCAATGCGGAAACAGTGGCCAGTCACATCCGGAGATCGCTTCACCAACTCACAGCCGCAAAAGCAAAGCAGGTCTGCACAATGCACGCTATTATCCAGGGGTCAAAAGGCTTTAACCCCCGAAAGGGCAAGCCCTCCACTGCAAGCAAGGTTACTAGTCTAATACATTCTACTTCGGGAGATGTCTTCTCTTATAAATTGACACTTCATTTACTTCAGAAAACATCTCCTGGCCAGCACTGATTCTCCAATCTCTGGTCATTCATATTGAGTACTTGCTTACATGCAAGTCACTCCTTTTCACATCCACCACACACATTCTATTTGCTCCCACTTCCGAATCTGAACATAACTCAGAGAAGGATCTTGAGCAAATAACAAGAATAAACTAGTGAACCTCCTTCCACGTTTTGCAAACGTGGGGGGACACCACGATCTGCGTTAGGCAAAGTTGAACCCTTCAACCCTTTTGCCTAACCAGTCCAGCTACTACCGTTGATCTTATATTTGTTGCATCAATAGTATACAACATGAAATAAATGCTAGGAACTATCATTTATTGATACAATAAATATTGATTCCATTCCATAAAGTTAAAATATATTTCTTTTGGTTTTCGTTTTTTTTAACAACAAATTTGGATCACTGACGAATCACTGGAGTATCATCGTACAACCAGCGGAACCTCCCGATCATATCCATCTCCACTAGGCATAATGTCTGTCATTTTTCTTCAATGGTTGCAAAAGTCGCTAGGCGCTCGCTCCCTAGTCGATCGACCAGGGAGTTGAGAGTACTCGGCCTAGGCGGAGAGTGCACGGGGAGTGCTCGAACATGCCAAATTAGAAAGAAATTAGTTTTTGGAAATTAAATATATATCAAATAACATAAATTTACTAATATTTATAACAAAATACATGAAATTGATATTCATTCTTTAACATGATAGGCATATAAATTATGTTTTATTTTATTTTAAGCCAAACTCGGCCCGAGTTGGCCTCATAGATCCGATTTTGGCCGATGTTGACCGCATTTGATCGATTCTGAGTAACTAGTCGGAGTTGAAGAAAGTCGCCTCGGCAGCCTACCTTGTAGCGACTACTCGGGGAGTACTCGGTCTTGGAGACCTTGTTTTACAACCATGTTTTCTTGTTTGTTTTGGGTTTTTACAGCATATCTTGGCCCTGTTCTATAATCATAAACTCTTACCGTTCAAAATAAGATTAAAAGTATTATTTATACTTAATATTTTGTAATAACATCTAGTCAATAAAAACTATATACATAAAACTTCATATTAAAAAAAACATTATAAAGAAAAAAGGTGATTGGGTGTAAAACAGAAGTTTTTGTGGGGTGGTAACGGGATAGCACGTTATCTACTTTAAGCCACACACGTTATCTTATGTGACCCTCTTCTCAAATAAACGAAACACTACCTAACATGCTTTTGGCCCCAAAAATCAACTGTTAAAAAAGCTAACGGCCCATCTTTTTATTCCGTTAGTCAAAGACAAAGTCACACACATATATGCTTAACTCAACTTACAAGCTACCTCCCATTTTCTTTGTAAAGTTTATCCAGAGAGTTTCTTAACTTTTAAGTTTTCTATTGTACTATACTATAGTATAGGGTTATTGAATTGTGGGATTTTTTTTATTTTTGCAGAATATATATTTTGGTTGTTTTATATTTTTTTATTATGATTGTTGAAGTGTTGAAAGGTGTTTCTTAGCTTGCTCTAGTTGGCTTCGTCGGGCAAAACAAGGTCATCCGATAGTTATGATGATAGATCTGATACGAGTTGTCGGATGTGAACTTGTGAAACTAACACGGGGGAGATGATACTAACTATACGACTATGATGTGAGCAAAACAATGAGTATAAAATATATACTTATATTCATTTATTTTTTTATTTTATCTCGTTAAGTTTAACACGCATACCATAAACTTTCATAGCCTTTACCTCTCATTCAAGACATTAGTAATCCATGTTTTGCAAAGAAATTATTCGTAGCGCTTTCTCAAAGATGATGCACAAGTGTCGATAATATGTCTTACATCCGTAGCACAAGATCTAACAATTTTCTTTTAAGTTTCAACTCTTTTTGTGAGGTCATTTGTTGACTTACTAAAGCTTTTGATTATTATTTTTTTTCCGAAATGTAACTTTTATAAACACAGCCCGCTTTAACGACGAAGCATGGGGCAAAAAACTACAACGAAAACAAAAACATAATTGCATAAAATCAAAAGCACACAATACCACTGACACGTTCATGAAAATTACATTTAATTTATAGAACTTGTTATCTGTGGACATGTCATGTCATTGTCATGTCATGTCCACAGACAGTTAAGCCTTGTTTTGAAAGGAATCACACAACGTCAACAACAACAATTAACCGAAAACGATAATCAAACTCATATTTCCTACTATGATATGTCAACAAATAGTTTACAACTTTCCTTCGATATTTGAAATGACTCACATTCAACTCTAGCATGAATGTGCCCCTCCATGACCATTGACGACGGGCCAATGGGAAACCCCATTTTTACCCGTTTTGGGCTGTTCAGATACGGGCCCAACAAGATACAACCCCAACCAGAACTTAACTTGCCCATTAAGGTTCCTCTATTACGGAACAGGCGGGAAACGAGGAATCAGAGTATGCAGGCTTCCATTAATGACTGATTAGAAGAGCATCTCGGCTGGCTTTGTACTTCTCCTGCTGGAGCATTAAATAACGTTGCCGATCTCGCTGCTAGGGGCCAGACACGTGTGTGAGCCCCTCGAAGACTTCCTAGTGTCGTTGGATCATCTCAACAAACATCCCACATGCTAGATAAGGCCTAGGACTTATATAAGAAGAAGAAAAACGGTAACAAAGGCAGAGGTATCATCTTCAGGACTATCTCCTTTACTTCACTCTCATCTACTACTCTCACATTTACTTCCGACCAATATTCTCACACATTAATCACATACACCACATTTATTGGATTCACACCTTTGAAGGAACATTCCGGTGATTATACTCATCGGAATAGGCTCCTCCAAATCTCCGGCAAGTTTACTTACTCTCACGCCGGAGCTTGGTCACGGATCCCCCCCCTGGGGGCCCTCCATGACAAGGCTAACGGTTTATTCTTTTGCAGCTACGAGAAATGGAACATCTTGACGTCAGCGAAGATCCATTTAACGTCAGCCGGGATTTGGGTATTCGACATTAGCGCCATCCGTGGGACATCAGCCTGACCGGTGTCTCCACACTGAACTTCGACGTTATAGATAACCCGTTTCGTAAAAAGCAACATGGACACCACACCCGGTTCACAGGTCATCCAGACAGTGCAGAATGACCATGACAAAGTTACGGTGGAAGATATAACTCATGAGGAAGAGAATGGGGACCGGGTAGAAATTCTGGAAAAAGAAGAGACCATCACTCCGGATTTCGTGGCCATGCACAAAGAGAAACTGAAGAAGTGTCTCAAAGACCTAGAAAGACAAGAAAAACTCGACAGTATCAGGGCCAAACTATCATTCAATACACCCTCTAATCAAGAAAAGGCAGACCCTCAAAACAAGGACAGTGGAGGCGACCCACTGGAGACGTTCATGACAGCCCTTAGACAGATGTCCTCGGAAGAAAGGGAGGATCTCATCACGGGAAAGAAACCAAAAGGAAAAGAAAAGGAGAATCCAAGCAACGATGGCCTGGATCAAACCTACCTCCCGCGGGACTTAGCTGAAGTCTCAAAGTTCACCCGGAGGATAGCAGAAGCACCAATGCCCCCTAAGACGAAGCTACCCCCGAACTTTGACCGGTATGATGGGACAAGAGATCCTGAAGATCATCTCTAAGCTTTCAGGGGTGCGGGAGAACTGGGGCGGTGGCCCATGCCGGTTTGGTGCCACATGTTTGTACAGACCTTGACGGAGGGGGCTCGGCTCTGGTTCCACAGCCTCCCTCCTGGGGGGATTGACAGCTACGAAGAACTAAGTTAAAAGTTTCTGAGAAACTTTGGTCAGCAAAGGAAGGTGGTCAAGAACCAAACGAAATCCTACACATAAGGCAAAAAGACAACGAGCGGATAGACCAACACATAGAAAGGTTTGTTAAGGAGAGCATGAATATCAAGGACGTCCCGAAGATCATGAAGATCAACAGTTTCATAAACGGATTAAAGCATGCACAGCTATGCGAGAAACTGGGGGAAGAGTTCCCACACTCATTTTACAATCTCATGGACAGGGTCAGAGCCTTTGTCAGAGGCAAAGACACAGTCAGCAAGGCTAAAGAAACAGATACCCTACCCCCCAGTCGCAAAATCTCTTGACAAAGGTACACCTATTCCAGAAAACCGGTTTTTGATAGAATGTTGCATGATAGGGCAAGACCCTCATACTCCCCATATAGACCTCGGGGGAGAGGCCCATCCCCCTACTCTGACAGCTTCACCCCTCTCACCAAGACCCCAAGTGAAATATTGGCCACTGAGAGGGTGAAGAACTCCTTCCCGAGGCCACCACCCATAAAACCTGGGCCAAAGGCATAACCAAGCGAATATTGTGACTTTCACAAAGGATTCGGCCATAAAACTGATGATTGCATGTACCTAAAGAGGGAGATAGAGGCCGCGGTGAAAATGGGAAAACTGGCCCATTTGGTTAAAGAAATTAAGGAAGGAGGGGGGGATCGCAGGGGGAAAGATGCAAGGGAGCCCGGGAGGGCAGATGTAGATATGATTAGAAGGAGGAATGCATTTGATACCACCAGAAGTGTAAAGGCCAGAATCCTAGGCTCCCCGGACTGCATGAAAGCTCCCATCTTAATGCCACACTTGGAGGAAAGTGAGGTGCAGCGGCTCCCACTAAACATCTCGGCCATAATAGCTGGCCACAAGGTGGCCAGAATACACGTGGACGGGGGATCTGGGGTAGAAGTTATATACGAACACTGTTTCCTCAGATTCGACAGGGATGTAAGAGACAGGCTCGAGGAGGATTCCATCCCTCTAGTAGGATTCAACAACAGTGTGTCACACCCCTTAGGAAATATCAGACTCCCATTCACAGTTGGGGTAGGAGATCGAGTTCGAACTATCAACCTAACTTTCACAGTTGTCCGAGCACCCTCAAAGTACAACGCAATCCTGGGAAGACCTGGGATTGGGGATTTGCAAGCACAAGCATCCACCCCACACGGAGCCTTAGTGTTCCAGACGCCAAAGGGCTTGGCTTGGGTAAAGTCTGCATACGAAGTAGTTTCTTCCGTGTCTGAGGGGGAAGCATCCGAGAAGCCCCCGAAGGAGGGGGTTGAAGAATGGGCCCTCTGCGACAGGTTCCCGGAGCAGACGATCAAAGTAGGAAGTCACCTAAGCGACAAGTGCAAGAGTGCTCTTAAGGAATTGCTCATTCTCAACATTGACGTGTGTGCATTTCAACACGGGGATATGACAGGGATCCCAAGAAGCCTAACCGAACATCGGCTCAACACGTACACCTGGGCAAAACCAGTAAAACAGAAAAAACGAAGCATGGGCCCCAATAAAAGGAGGGCCGCCTGTGAAGAAACTAGGAAACTGCTTAGAGCTGGAATAGTAAGGGAAGTGAGGTACCCATCTTTGGTTGCTAACCCGGTTATGGTACAGAAGAAAGACGGAGGATGGAGGATGTGTATTGACTTTCAAGACCTGAACAAAGCATGTCCCAAGGACTGCTATCCTCTCCCTGAGATAGACGTCCAAGTAGACTCTTTGTCCCAGTATCCCCTGAAGTGTTTCTTGGATGCCTACAAAGGATACCATCAGATTCAAATGTCAGTGGAAGACGAGGAGAAAACCGCCTTCATTACAGACGAAGGGACATTTTGTTATACCAAAATGACCTTCGGTCTCAAAAATGCTGGGGCCACGTATCAAAGATTTATGAACACCCTCTTCAGGGAACAACGGGGAAGGAGCTTGGAAGTATACGTTGATGACATCGTTATCAAGAGCCTAACCGAGATGGCCATGATAGATGATATAGTTGAGACCCTCCGCACCATGCAAGATGTGAATATGAAGCTAAACCCCGGGAAGTGTTGTTTTGGGGTAGAAGAAGGGAAATTCCTGGGGGTAGTGGTTACTAAGGGCGGAATCAAGGCCAACCCGGAAAAAACTCAAGCTGTGGCTGAAATGCGATCTCCCAGGTCCCTGAAAGACATCCAACAGCTGAACGGGAGGTTAATCGCACTAAACCGTTTTTTATCAAAAGTAGCTGACAGGACTCTCCCCTTCATGAAAGTGCTGAAGGACTGCCTCCAGACAGACAGGTTTAAATGGACCTCCGAGGCGTAGGCAGCCTTCCAAGAAATGAAAGCTTATATTTGTAAACTCCCAACATTGGCCACTCCAGTGCCCGGAGAGCAATTGCTCTTAGCCTCAAAAACAATCATAAGTGCGGTCATGATGGTGGAACGGGAGGGAAAACAGATACCAATATACTTTATCAGTAGAACGCTTAAAGGCCCCGAGGAACGCTACATGCCTCTGGAGAAGTTAGCATTGGCCCTTGTTTTTGCGTCCCGGAGACTCAGGAGGTATTTCCAAGGGTACAAGATCACCCTAATGACAGATCAGCCCCTCCAAAAGGTGCTCAAGAGGCCGGAGCTGTCGGGACGGTTGGCTAAATGGGCCGTGGAATTTGGAGAACACTCTTTAGAGTTCAAACCCAGGACAGCCATGAAAGGACAAATACTGGCCGATTTCTTAGCAGAAGTCCCTGAGGATGAAGAAAAAGAACTCCTAAAATGGGAGGCCTTGGAGAAAGAAGAGAAAGAAAGGGAAGACGAGGCTGTGTGGAAGCTATTCACAGATGGAGCCTCCAGCGAAGAAGGGAGCGGAGCGGGCATTACTTTGACAAGCCCTGAAGGAGTTGAGCTAACCTATGCCATCAGACTGGATTTTGAAAACACCAACGATACTGCAGAATATGAAGCCCTTCTAGCAGGGATGAGATTGGCAGAAAAAATGAAAGCAAAGCATGTGAAAGCCAGTACTGACTCGCAGCTGGTAGTCAAACAATACCAAGGAGAATATGAGGCCAAAGACAACACCATGGCTAAATACGTGGCAAAGGTCAAAGAGACGGCCAAGGCATTCAGAACCTTTAAGCTGGAATACATCCCCCGCGGGAGAAACAGAAAATCTGACGCCCTCAGTAAACTAGCCTCAGTAAAATTTGACCACCTAGCCAGAGAAGTCAAAGTGGAAGTCCTAACCTCTCCCTCCCTCAGCACAAAGGAGGTAGCTACGGTTGAAAATGTACCATAAACTTGGATGACACCAATCGTAAAGTTCCTCCAGGACGGGACACTACCCGAGGGAGACTGGGCAGCTAGGAAGATAAGGGTAAAGGCCTTGCAATACGAGATGGTTGATGGAGAACTATACCGGAGGTCATACCTAGGCCCATCCTTGAAGTGTGTTGACATAGAAGAAGCTGAGTATGTGATTAGGGAGATACATGAGGGAATTTGTGGAATGCATTCGGGGCCAAGGGCGATAGTAGCAAAGGCGATGAATGCGGGATTCTATTTGTCACACCCCAACCGATGGCGGAATCATCGGGGCGCGGCACTAGGCGAATCAGATTGCTCAAGAGAATCCATAACAACTATATCGCGATAATATTTAATACATTCGTTATCCCATACTAACAAATAATACAATCACATATGTTATCACAGATTTATTGTCCTCTCGAACAATGCAAATCCGACAACCTAGATTTTAGTTGAGTTTCTAGACTTCCTAGCTTGATTTGATATAGTCTGCGATCTAACCTGCAACATACGTTAAAATATTTGTCAATACAAAAGTATTGGCGAGTATACAGGTTTGATAAGTATAGCATAGTAGATAAAAAGTGTAGCGAATTTCCATATGCATAAACGTAATACACGACATATATATATACTCACAAAACTGATACTACCAACTAAGTCCTCGATGCTCGAATGTACGATGGCATAACTAGACCCCGTCGGGCGCAATAGTACTATACTAGTCGTGGTGGGACGTCGCGAGTATAAGCCCTAGCACATATGCAACTAGCATCACGTATATCTATGCATAACAGTTATTCGCAAGTGATAATTCGATTGATTTAATATTTCGATTGATAAGTTCGATTTGTTAGAAACGTATGTTACACCCAAAATTCGATTAAAAGGGGTCAAGTATACTCACTGTGCGTATTTAGCGAGATTACAACTTGATTGAGTCGGTTGCGAGTATGTCTGTATTGATCCTTGAAGAAATAGAGTAAACGATGTACGATTAAGCAAGATTGCCTTGAAAAGTTACTCGTTAGGTCAATTGGTCCTCATCCGTGCGGATTGACTTGTTTTCCGTCCGGATGACAAGTCATACGTGTGGATGATGTGTCATACGTGCGGACAGTGGCCCGTTCGGATGAGCGATGCGTGCGGCTGACAGTATTGTGCGTGCGGACGAGTGTGCGCGCGGATTGACATTGTCATCCGTGCGGACTGAGTGTGCGCGCGGATTGACTTTGTCATCCGTGCGGACTGAGTGTGCGCGCGGATTGACTTTGTCATCCGTGCGGACTGAGTGTGCGCGCGGATTGACATTGTCATCCGTGCGGACTGAGAGTGCGTGCGGATTGACATTGTCATCCGTGCGGACTAGTGTCACCCGTGCGGACTGGCCTGTGGTCCGTGCGGACTGACCTGTTGTCCGTGCGGACTGACCTGTTGTCCGTGCGGGCTGACATGTCTGTTTCGTACTGTTCTCGAGTGTTTAACGGAAAGGATACGTTTGTTTTCACTAGGGTAGTGTAATTTCGCACTAACACTTGAAGTTCCGTCAATTCCGACTCATTCTAACGGCCGAGAATCACCCCGTTCCATCAGATCTGGCCGTTCATGGTGGTTCTTCATGGTTAACTCGAAATCGCACAGATTTAGGTGTGATTTGTCATTAAAACATGTGGAATCACCTGGATCTGAGTCGTTTATAGTGAAATGAGACCCCAACTTGAAGTTCATAAGAACTCTTGGTGACATCACCTCAAAACGCCTCAAATCCGTAGATTTCACGGTTAGAATTAGAGTTTTGAAAGATAGAATGATGTAGAATCGAGTATAGATTGTAGAAGTACAAGTTTTTAGGTTGAAATCTTACCGGAATCGCGAGGAAATCGAGAGAAAAGGGTCTTGATGCGCGTGTGGTTGAACAGGAGCTGTCACATCACTTGAATAGTGGTGTGACAGGCTATTTATAGGCGAAAGAGGAGAAGAAGAGGGATCAGGCCCGGATAGCCCATCCGTGCGGATGGCCCATGCGTGCGGATGGCCATCCGTGCGCATGTCCATCCGTCCGGATAGACATCCTGACGCTTGGAATTTCCCGTTTTTGATCGTTTTGATAGTTTTCGAAGCGTGTATGACCAAAATTAGTTTATATTATCAATATATTGTTATTATTATATTATTATATATATATATATATATATCACTAGGGGTCGTATTTACGTATCCATAAACCAAAGTTTCGATAATTAACAGTCGGTCTCCGATTCGAGTATGCGATTGTTAGCGACGTTTCACGGCCATCAACGAGGGTAGTATAGGTCCTTTCTTGATGTCATCGTGAACGTTATTTCGTGTAGTGCCACAAAGACTGACGGGGTACCGTTTACTCGTATTGTCATCATCGTCACGACGACTGGAGCTACAGCACTCACCCGAGAGTCCTCGTTAGCGTTATTTGTTTACGTTCGACACATCACGGCCACTGAGGAGGGTAGAGTAGGTCCTCACTCAATGTCTCCGTGAGTGTTAGTGTGATAATAGTGTAGTATAGTGATACTGTAGCTTGAAAATATGCGATTATCCTTCGAATAGCGATATATACGGTATAGTTACATTATGATCTGAATCTCTGGTGCTAGGCGTAACGAGTATAACGAGTAGTAACAACGCACAAAAGTGCGGGTTGTTACAGTCTCCCCTACTTTAGGAAATTTCGTCCCGAAATTAATCCAATAGGTAGACTTCTAAGAGTTGATTTTGTATAGGTAGCGGTACAGTGAGTGATTTGACCGTAAGTTGACAGCGGGAATGTTTCGAATGTGAGAGATCGACTGCAATTAGCGAGAAGACGATGCAAGGATGAAAGTATAAATCCCACGAGTTGGCATTCCAAAGTATCTTGTCTTGTGTAGAATTCGTTAGTTCGATGCGATTGTAATTTGAAAGGTTTCTCATGACGTAGAGTTAACTGAGTCGATCGTTAACCAACGTTACAAGAAGCGTTCGTTTAGATATTAAAAAGGGATTTAGGATGAAAATCTTTGAAAATTTTCCTTTTAACGTGCGGCCAACAGTGTCGATGTTAACTGATGTTGCAAGGAAGTTTAAAGTTTTTAAATATTTTAAGGAACTCGGAGACGAAAACAAGGGTTACGAAAACTCTCCTATGACATGGATCCAAGCTGAACTCGATGTCGAACCAATGTCCAAAGAAGGATTTCTATTTTGACGTTGTAAAAGTTTAAGGAAAAACTAGGCTTATGAAGGATTTCTATTTCACTTGTCCACCGATTTTAAATCAAAAATTTTGTAAAAAGACATTTTTTTTAATTAGTACAAAAAGGTAGTTAATTACCGAGCCCCACTTGGCACTTTCCCACGAAAGTTTGTTAATATGTTTAAAACACTTAAATATAGGAAGTACCAGCGGCGTATCCACCATGCTTTGCCTATACTATTCCCGTTTCGTGAGGCAGTGTCAGGTGTGCCGATATGATTCGGGTAGAATTGCGTTTACCCGACCCAATCGATAGGAAGTCGGACCGAGCATAAGATAGGATCGAATAGATTAATCCAGCGAGTTGATAGGCGAGAAGCGAATAGCGCATTTTCGATTAGGTTCCACATTACACCCACATGGCACGTTTCCACGGGGGTTTACTAACATGGCGAAACACCGTGCTTAACCAGGTTAGCTTTGCCTCGTGAAGCGGTGTCATGTGTACTTAATACCATACGAGCGATAGGCAGTAGATTATACACGATAGGCGATCAACGATTTGGTGATTAGACGAATAAACACACAACACTTGTGATGCCGGCGATGATCGACGAGTTACAATAGTCGATAGTTGCGTTGCGAGCGAGGGAGGTATGCGATTTGATCTAC
This sequence comes from Helianthus tuberosus, assembly GCA_030545235.1. Classification (NCBI taxonomy): domain Eukaryota; kingdom Viridiplantae; phylum Streptophyta; class Magnoliopsida; order Asterales; family Asteraceae; genus Helianthus; species Helianthus tuberosus. The sequence continues at coordinate 53,703 of JARYGA010055555.1, read as the reverse complement.
GCGGTTCGGTTCGATTGATTATCACCACAGATTTTGACTAGCATTAGACCCCACATGGCCTTTTCCCACGAAAGGTCGCTGATATGGCTAAAACACCCTGCCTTAACCATACGAGCTTCCTCTCGTGAGGCGAGGTCATGCGTTCTAACTTAGCACGAATATCACAGATAACGGTAGGCGATAGCGATAGATTGATACACAGCAAAAAGGTACAGGCTCGCGTGATAAGCGATAGAGGCTGTGAGATACACGAGGTAAGCGATTACGATTTGTCGAGTTCGATTCTTGTTTCGAGTAAGCTTAACGTTTCGTTACATCGCATCACGGCTATCGAGGAGGGTAGAATAGGTCCTCACTCAACAATATCGTGAGCGTTTATTTGCTTGATTGAGATTCGTTGCAACAGACTTACGACCAGTCTTGCGTCGATGCAATTGTTCCTGCGAGGTAGACTCCCCAGAGTCCATCGATGAGGCGATTGCATTGCGTTGCAGACTTACGACAAGTCTTGCGATGATACGGTTTGTTACGCCTTGCGATTGAGTGTAGTGTGTTGAAAATAATCACAATAGTATAATAGGTCTAATAACGTTCAACTCCACGTGGCACTTTCTTCACGGAACTTCTGTAGTATGGTAAGGCATTCCTCGCCCGACCCCTACTACTTTCAGCCCGTGTTTTGGTGTCACCTTTTGTCAAACGCTATGGCACTTTTAGAATTCACTTCGATCACCGTGCAGTGAGCCAAATAATCCCGTGTGCACCCGCGATTAATCGTTCCTTGCACGTTTATCGTACCTCGTTCTAGAAGTGTAGTGAGGGTAAAACACATTATTCCGTGATATAGTATATAGTATGTGTGTGAATCTGGTCTAAGTTCGGCGATTAAAGAGTGAGAGAGAAAATGAAGACGAGAGTTAACGTTACGCATAGAGACAATATCGAGTAATAGAATAGGTTCAAAACATAGAGATTAACGTCGAAAATCGTATCATTACAAGCTTATCCTACACTTGCTAGATGTCGAATGCTGAAGACTTTTGCTGGAGCTGTTGTTGTCGTACTCAAGTTCACGGTTCGATGCAACAGTTGCGGGTGAAGTGACCGTAACGGTTGCAGTTATTGCAATAGCGACAGTCAGCCCCAACTGGGTGATGATAGGTACACGAGTAACACTGAGGATGAAATCCAGTGTAGGCTCGTTTTGGAAACATTGGAACTGTTCGAAGAGGTTCTGGTTGCAGCAGTTCGGTTGTTGATGAGTTTGGGCTTGGAGTCTTTCGTTTGCGGCTGGGTTTGTCGGTGTCTTGCGAAGAAGTGTCGTCGTTGGAGGATTCGTCTGAAGACTCGCTTGCGGAGTCTTTGGCTGATTTATCGGAAGATTCGTCGGCAGATTTGTCAGAAGAATCGGCAGCAGATCCGTCCGAGGAATCGTTAGCAGATTCGTCAGAAGAATCGGTAGCTGATTCCTTAGAAGAATCGCCAGCAGATTTGTCAGTAGATTCGTCAGTAGATCCATCAGAAGATTCGTCAACATATTCGCCTGAAGGATTACTGGCGATTGCTTGATGAGCTTTCTTGATAGGATTCCTTGAGAATAATCCTTCCACGAATCGTTTGTTGTTGATTTCTGCGGCTAAGCGGTATGTTTCTTCGATGGTAGTAGGCCTTGCAGCTTCGACAAAATCACCCACACACTCAGGCAAGCCACGAATGTACTTCGCGATGGCCTTCCCTGGAGTGTTGACTTGACTTGGGCAGATTATGCTAAGCTGTTTGAACCTTGCGGTGTAGCCAGCATTGTCACCTTCGGTTTGCTTGATTTCCCAAAATTCATTTTCCAGCTTCTGAATCTCGTGAGGAGGACAGTACTCTTTCTCCATGAGCTCTTTCAGCTCATTCCAAGAGAGAGCGTAAGCTGCGGAGATCCCACGTTTGTTACGTTCGGCGGTCCACCAGTCGAGTGCTCGCGATTGAAGTACTCCGGTGGCGCAAGTAGTTCGGAGACTATCGGGACACCCACTTTGACGAAGGGTAACTTCGATAGAATCGAACCACTGGAGTAGTTGAGTCGCACCTTCTTCACCCGTGAATTCCATCGGGTCACAGGCTTTGAAGTGCTTGTAGAGAAAAGTAGATTGCGGCTCTCCTGTCTTAACGTCTTCCGAAGCTCGAGAATGGTTGAGAGAGTGAACTCGTGTGGCAATCTGAGGAATGACTTTGACCACTTCCCTGGTCACAAGTGAAGCAATCCTCTTTTCGCTCCTTCGTTTGGCTCGTCTCTTTGCTATCATTCTCAAAGTAGAGTTGTTGGAAGGCATCTAGACAGAAGGAGACTTGGAGTGAGATTCGATCATAATGATTTTTGAGTTTTGCGTTGCGATTGAGCACGTTCAAAACTTGGTGCGATAGCATAGTAGTAATATGAATCACATAGGGGCCACATAGGAGGCACGAATTTCCTAAGTTCTCACACAATGACTTGTTTGTTTATACTTATATATATATATATATTTATATAGATGTAATTTGTAATCATACACATACAGGTCGGTTTAGAATAAGCGAGGTCGCGTTGAAGTGAGAAAACGAGAGCGAATGCGATAGATTATGCATTAGTTTTGTTGCGAACATTCGGATTTCGTTTTAGATTGCGATGGCTGTGCGAATCGTGCGTTTATAAAGTAGGGAGTGAAAATCGTTACATCGAGAATTTGATAAAGCGTGAAGTTTCAAAACGTAAATAAGTTCCAATCATTGTAAAATTGGCGGGTCGTATAATAGAGTGCCTTGGGTGTTTAGGCGTTGACTACCCAAGGTAACCCAACTATATCTACAAGTTCGGGCGCGCGCGTTGACCTAGAAGACTCCATGCTTCCACTGGGATACAGCTCATGGCATTCGCCTTCCTAGTTATCGCGTGGCTCGAGTTGTTACAATAGTCGAGTCCTTGGTGAGAGCTTTTGAAAACCATCTTATAGAGAGTGGAACAACTTATTAAGGTACGGGTTTCACCCCTGGCTTAACAGTTTCGTTCCTAATTGTGGTTATGCTCCTCGAATAAATTCGTGAGTTCCACTAGATTTAGAAATGGAGACTTTTGTCAAGATGTGGATGTCACTCCTAACTCGATGAAAGGTTCTCGTGCTAGAAAAATGCGCTGAGTGAGCAATCCTACCGAGAGTTCTTGGTTTTCACACCTGATCTCGACTGGATCGCTCGGTTCCGTCATGCGAGTATTTTCGAAAACGTGTGTATTGTGTCGGCCTTAGGAAAGGCTAAGTAGTATTTCAGCCTTAGGAAAGGCTTCTTCGTGTGAAGTTGTAGTACGCGGGGTTCACACAAAGTTGTATCTGTTAGCAATTTTGATCGAGAGTATCAAGTAAGCCCAATACAAACCCCACCGGATTTGTATGAGTCGGCCTGTTGGTACTTAGACTATAGACTAGGTCAATTTCTAAGACGTCGACCCGGACTAGGTCGAGTCTGACCTAATTCCCTATAGTTATGGCTCTGATACCAATCTGTCACACCCCAACCGATGGCGGAATCATCGGGGCGCGACACTAGGCGAATCAGATTGCTCAAGAGAATCCATAACAACTATATCGTGATAATATTTAATACATTCGTTATCCCATACTAACAAATAATACAATCACATATGTTATCACAGATTTATTGTCCTCTCGAACAATGCAAATCCGACAACCTAGATTTTAGTTGAGTTTCTAGACTTCCTAGCTTGATTTGATATAGTCTGCGATCTAACCTGCAACATACGTTAAAATATTTGTCAATACAAAAGTATTGGCGAGTATACAGGTTTGATAAGTATAGCATAGTAGATAAAAAGTGTAGCGAATTTCCATATGCATAAACGTAATACACGACATATATATATACTCACAAAACTGATACTACCAACTAAGTCCTCGATGCTCGAATGTACGATGGCATAACTAGACCCCGTCGGGCGCAATAGTACTATACTAGTCGTGGTGGGACGTCGCGAGTATAAGCCCTAGCACATATGCAACTAGCATCACGTATATCTATGCATAACAGTTATTCACAAGTGATAATTCGATTGATTTAATATTTCGATTGATAAGTTCGATTTGTTAGAAACGTATGTTACACCCAAAATTCGATTAAAAGGGGTCAAGTATACTCACTGTGCGTATTTAGCGAGATTACAACTTGATTGAGTCGGTTGCGAGTATGTCTGTATTGATCCTTGAAGAAATAGAGTAAACGATGTACGGTTAAGCAAGATTGCCTTGAAAAGTTACTCGTTAGGTCAATTGGTCCTCATCCGTGCGGATTGACTTGTTTTCCGTCCGGATGACAAGTCATCCGTGCGGATGATGTGTCATACGTGCGGACAGTGGCCCGTTCGGATGAGCGATGCGTGCGGCTGACAGTATTGTGCGTGCGGACGAGTGTGCGCGCGGATTGACATTGTCATCCGTGCGGACTGAGTGTGCGCGCGGATTGACATTGTCATCCGTGCGGACTGAGTGTGCGCGCGGATTGACTTTGTCATCCGTGCGTACTGAGTGTGCGCGCGGATTGACATTGTCATCCGTGCGGACTGAGAGTGCGTGCGGATTGACATTGTCATCCGTGCGGACTAGTGTCACCCGTGCGGACTGGCCTGTGGTCCGTGCGGACTGACTTGTTGTCCGTGCGGACTGACCTGTTGTCCGTGCGGGCTGACATGTCTGTTTCGTACTGTTCTCGAGTGTTTAACGGAAAGGATACGTTTGTTTTCACTAGGGTAGTGTAATTTCGCACTAACACTTGAAGTTCCGTCAATTCCGACTCATTCTAACGGCCGAGAATCACCCCGTTCCATCAGATCTGGCCGTTCATGGTGGTTCTTCATGGTTAACTCGAAATCGCACAGATTTAGGTGTGATTTGTCATTAAAACATGTGGAATCACCTGGATCTGAGTCGTTTATAGTGAAATGAGACCCCAACTTGAAGTTCATAAGAACTCTTGGTGACATCACCTCAAAACGCCTCAAATCCGTAGATTTCACGGTTAGAATTAGAGTTTTGAAAGATAGAATGATGTAGAATCGAGTATAGATTGTAGAAGTACAAGTTTTTAGGTTGAAATCTTACCGGAATCGCGAGGAAATCGAGAGAAAAGGGTCTTGGTGCGCGTGTGGTTGAACAGGAGCTGTCACATCACTTGAATAGTGGTGTGACAGGCTATTTATAGGCGAAAGAGGAGAAGAAGAGGGATCAGGCCCGGATAGCCCATCCGTGCGGATGGCCCATGCGTGCGGATGGCCATCCGTGCGCATGTCCATCCGTCCGGATAGACATCCTGACGCTTGGAATTTCCCGTTTTTGATCGTTTTGATAGTTTTCGAAGCGTGTATGACCAAAATTAGTTTATATTATCAATATATTGTTATTATTATATTATTATATATATATATATATATATATCACTAGGGGTCGTATTTACGTATCCATAAACCAAAGTTTCGATAATTAACAGTCGGTCTCCGATTCGAGTATACGATTGTTAGCGACGTTTCACGGCCATCAACGAGGGTAGTATAGGTCCTTTCTTGATGTCATCGTGAACGTTATTTCGTGTAGTGCCACAAAGATTGACGGGGTACCGTTTACTCGTATTGTCATCATCGTCACGACGACTGGAGCTACAACACTCACCCGAGAGTCCTCGTTAGCGTTATTTGTTTACGTTCGACACATCACGGCCACTGAGGAGGGTAGAGTAGGTCCTCACTCAATGTCTCCGTGAGTGTTAGTGTGATAATAGTGTAGTATAGTGATACTGTAGCTTGAAAATATGCGATTATCCTTCGAATAGCGATATATACGGTATAGTTACATTATGATCCGAATCTCTGGTGCTAGGCGTAACGAGTATAACGAGAAGTAACAACGCACAAAAGTGCGGGTTGTTACACTATTGGCCTCGAATGTATGAAACAGCATCCGAAGAGATTAAAAAATGTGATAATTGCCAGGTACACGCACCTATGACCCATCGACACAAACACCCGATGATACCAGTCTCAACATCCTGGCCCTTCCAGAAGTGGGCCATCGACATAATTGGGCCATTTCCGGAGGGTCCAGGTGGAGTCAAGTATGTGGTTATCGTTATTGATTATTTCACCAAGTGGATCGGAGCAAAGCCCTTGGCAAAAATAACCGGGGAACAGATGAGGCGATTCGTACTAGATAACATCATCTGCAGGTACGGGGTCCCAAAAGAGCTGGTAAGTGATAACGGTGTCCAATTTGCTGGGAGACCCTTCAAGCCATGGTGCGAGCAGATGCACATACAACAGGTGTTTACCTCCATCACTCATGCCCAAAGCAATGGACTGGTAGAAAGAGCCAACCAGAGTGTTATCAAAGGGATGAAGGGAAGACTAGGGAGGAAACAAAAAGGATGGCTGGAGGAGCTACCGTTTGTACTGTGGGCATACAGGACCACCCCCAAAAACTGCAACGGGGAAACTCCTTTTAGCCTGACTTACGGGACTGAGGCAGTCATCCCAGCTGAGATAGGCTCCCCGACTGCAAGGATGAAGCTCAGGGAGGCGGAGAACGAACAAGACCTCCGGATGAACCTGAACTTACTGGAAGAAAGGAGAGAAGTGGCAGCGGTCAGGGAGGCTAAGTATAAGAAACAGCTGGAAAGCTATTACAATGCCAGGATGAAGAAGCTTAACCTCGTCCCGGGAGATTTAGTCCTGAGAGCAAATGAAGCCAGCCTGCAGGAGAGCACTGGAAAGTTAGGACCCAATTGGGAAGGGCCCTATCGGGTCGTATGGGCAAAGGGCAAAGGAAGCTGCAAATTGGAAACTCTCCAAGGCAAGGAGGTCCCCAGAACGTGGAACCTCATGCAACTTAGGAAGTACTACATATGAGGGGCTTATCCCCAGGAAAAACGGCCAAGAGCCACTTTTGTAATATTTAACTATTAGTTTAGGGCTCCCCCAAGAACAGATATTTTGTAACAACTTATGCTGGGAAGTTTAACTCCCCAAGAAGTAAATGACAAACGGACAGCTACCCTGTCCTCTTTTGGTAAAATAACAGGTGTTATAACCAGGCAGACGTGCCCAGGAATACTATAAACCTAACCAATAAATGAACACACGTGTATAAGGTATATCAAACATACCAAAAGCCCGGCCGTGGGGCAAAATAGGGTCTAGCTAACCCAAAGAAAGCGGACAAAACAAGACAAAAACATAATATCACATTATCAACTTGTCCAGCGATTGGCCTCGAACAGACTATCGCGGTTTAACAAACAAACCAAAAATATAACACACTTCTATAAACAAGCCACAAAAAGAAGTTTCTTCTTTATTTATGAAAAATAAATATACAAAGAAACAGCAAGTACAACAAACAAAGACCAAAATACAGCCTCTTGCAAAATAACTCAAAAGTCTTCAGGGAAGCACCGACTTGATCCTCGGTAAAGGCCCCTACAAAACAAAAACAGGAAACAAGCAAAAACAAGAAAGCGATACACAGTCATAAGCCATACGATTAGACACCTAGGAGGCCCCCAACACGAAGGACCTCCTTCCAAACAACCACAAAAGTTTAAAGTATCCTAGGGCAGGTAAGTTATCCAGATTACAACCATATCGAAAGATGTTAATGTCTAGAAATCACTGGGGATCACCCCCCCAGACAAAGACGGTGGACACGAAGGACCAGCGGAGGAAAACAGGGCTTTCAACTCGTCAATTGATATCATGGGATGCTCCAGGATCTTCTGAAGAATGGCAGGGGTTTTACTCCCAAACTCCTCATCCAACTTGGATAGCCTCTTCTTTGCTTTGGAGTTGTAAAGCGGAGTTTCCTTTCTGCCCAGGCCCTGAGCAGAGTAGGCATAACCATCCTTCAATCCGGCCTGGTAGCCAACATCCCGGTACGCCCTGTACACCTCCTCCAGGCCACTCTTGAAATCTTCTGACTGAGAGACTGCAGTAAGGAAAGCTGCAAAACCCTCGGTGATCAACCAATGTTTCTCCTTTGCTAACCGCTGATTATCGTCAGAAGTTATCCCGTAATCCGCATACATAGTGTTCAATTGCTCCCGAGAAACGGAGCCAACTTCCTTCAAATACTTCAACTCAGCGGCCAATTCTTCCTTCTCTCCCACCAACACCGCCATCTCTTGTTCCCAAGCTCGCTCTTTCCTCTCTAACATGGCTCCAGCCCCCTGGACAAGAAACATCACAAAAAATCCAAAAAACAGCTGGAAAATAATAAAAGGGGGGGGGGAGGAAGGCTATGTACCTTCTCCTCCTGCAACTTTCTCTCAGCATCGACCACTTGACACCTAAGTCCGGCAGCAACAGACTGGGAGGTTTTAAGCTCACCCTTGAGACCCTCATTTGTCATCCTCAAATCATCAATCCGTTGCAGCATGCCAGAACCCCTGAAAAAAGTTTCACAAAGAGACATGCTATATTGATCCTCGAAAAGATCATCCCTCAAAGCAGAATTTACGAATTTATGGGAGGGAGGAACGGCATGAATCAGGAAGTCCCTAGCAGCCTCAGGAGTCCCTATCACCGAGGAGTGAGTTACTTTCCATTTAGGGACATAGGTGAAGGGGATAGCATCAGCAAACAGAGGAGCTAAAGGGGACCGATGGGTGAGATTCTCAGGTTCAGTAGGTTTACTGGTCCCTGTAGCATGAAGAGGTGAGAGTTCAAAGGTTGAGGTAAAGTGAGCCAGGCCTACTTCCGGAGTTTTGTCCCGAGCACGGGAAGAAGAGGTGCCAGTGGGGATCTCTATGGGATCTTGAGAACTCCCCTGCATAAAAAAGAAAAAGAACATCAAAAATAAAACAGAAACGAGACAGACAGACAGACAAGAAGGAAAAAGGACTCACCAACAAAGGTGCACTCACAAGACTTGAAGACCTCAGGTGCTTGGACAAAGAACCCTTGACCCCAACAAAGGGAAGGTCAGAAACAGTCTTCGAGGAAGGAGGGGGCTTCTGCCCACTGGCACTCCGGAGCCTTTGCCGGATATCGCGAGGAACAGGGGCTGGCTGAGGACTCGCAGCTTTCCTCTTACGAACTAAAGGAACCTCCAGAGCTTCATCGTCGCTTTGATCAGAATGCTTGACCGTGGCAGGATCAGGGGAACTCTCCTCCCCATCAGAGGAGGTTCCCTCATCCCCTTCTACAGCGACTGAGCCCCCTGCCTGGGTGGACCCCCCGGTAACCTGCACCATCCCACTCCGGTTCAAGACCGGATCAACTTCGTCGCCAACTACAAACTTCACATCCTTATAATCTCCCTGAAGCAACCTCCATAAAGTCAACTCTGTGAAAGAAAGACACTAAAGATGACTACACAGGTACCAAGAAACAAAAAACAAACAAATGCATACCCAAGGCAAAAAGATACCTTTTTTACCAAAGAAAGCCTTGGGACGAACAGGGTAAGAAGGACTCAACCCTCCCATGGCTAAAATTCCCTCAGAAAAGGTGAAAGCTCTCGTAGGGTTTTCATACATGCGTTTCCATTGAACAGTCTCATTAGCTGATAGGGTAGGAACTGTATCTTCAATAGGGGCGTCGACATCCTTGGGCAACGGGGATTCTGGTATCATAGCAGCGGAGAAAAAAATGAACCTATTTGTCCAATACTTCGGGTAAGTGGAGGTTGGCATAAAAGTATAACAGGGTTTTGACACGCTGTTCTGTCTCTTGGCAAAGGTAAACCAATCTCCGTCGGAAATCAGTTTGTAAAACATGCAAAACAAGGGAACGGAGGGTTCACCAGAAATAGTCGCACAGGACAACTCAAAATGTACCACTCTCATCAACCCTAAGGGATGCAACTGGGAAAAATGAACTCCAAAATGACGAAGTAAAGCAACCTTAAAAGGAGAAAGGGGATACCGGACCCCGCAGGAGGAAAAAGCCAAGGTATAAAGAGGGATCCTATCCGGTGTGAATTCTGCCGATTCGTTAGGACCCGACAAGGTAGGGGAAAACCATTCAGGAATGTTATAGGTTTTGACAAAAGATTTTAAGTCCTTTGCCGTCAAAACAGATTTGATTACAGAACGACCTGAGCGACTCATGATCGGAAAAGAAATGACGATCGGAGGAACTGTGTCGGAAGAAGAGAAGGAACCGGAAGGTTTAGAATAAAATTCAAAGAGGGTATGGGATATTTAAAGAGGGTAACTGACACACAGGAAACCGTCCTGTCATCAGTCCCTTCAAAATTCAAAAAATGCACGTGTCTCTAGGGGATTAACTCCCGCTATAGGCGTTCGGCGAAATGATGGCTAGTGGGAGTGGTTAATTATAACCGAACATAAGTGGGCCCGCACTCAAAGCCCCAAAAAGAAAAACCTCCTTTTGAATAGCTATGATTCAGCCCCGGATCATGAGCCTCGGGTCTCAGAACCAGGGACTAAAGATGACTTGACGACGGGCCAATGGGAAACCCCATTTTTACCCGTTTTGGGCTGTTCACATACGTGCCCAACAAGTTACAAGCCCAACCAGAACTTAACTTGCCCATTAAGGTTCCTCTATTACGGAACAGGCGGGAAACGAGGAATCAGAGTATGCAGGCTTCCATTAATGACTGATTAGAAGAGCATCTCGGCTGGCTTTGTACTTCTCCTGCTGGAGCATTAAATAACGTTGCCGATCTCGCTGCTAGGGGCCAGACACGTGTCTGAGCCCCTCGAAGACTTCCTAGTGCCGTTGGATCATCTCAACAAACATCACACATGCTAGATAAGGCCTAGGACTTATATAAGAAGAAGAAAAACGGTAACAAAGGCAGAGGTATCATCTTCAGAACTATCTCATTTACTTCACTCTCATCTACTACTCTCACATTTACTTCCAACCAATATTCTCACACATTAATCACATACACCACATTTATTGGATTCACACCTTTGAAGGAACATTCCGGTGATTATACTCATCGGAATAGGCTCCTCCATATCTCCGGCAAGTTTACTTACTCTCACGCCGGAGCTTGGTCACGGATCCCCCCCCCCCCCCCCCCGGGCCCTCCGTGACGAGGCTAACGGTTTATTCTTTTGCAGCTACGAGAAACGGAACATCTTGACGTCAGCGAAGATCCATTTAACGTCAGCCGGGATTTGGGTATTCGACAACCATGAAGATTTGTAAAGACCTCTTTTTCTTTTAATTTCTAAAGCAATGTTTGGTATAGACATCATTCCCATCTTTATTACTAGTGGGGAACATGTAACACCATATACAAAACCACAGGATCTTCCGATCTCATATATTCTAAGCAATAAAAGTTTTCAAACCATGTTTATTGAAAATTTCTCATAAGTCCACTAATTTTTGTTGAAGGGAGAATTTGACCCTTCAATTGACAATGACATTGACATTTCCTTAAGCATCCTATCCTTACTTCATCTCAAATATGAGATCATCATTAATTGGTATGAATAAGGTAAGATCATCAACAATCTCATCTTTCAATAATCCAAACCTTTTCTAAGCCCTTTTTAGTATTACTATGTTAGCCGATACATGATAAACATTTAAAGTACGCTTCTTTTGATGATTATAAAATTTGAAAATGTGATATAAAGGGTATTTATATGTATTATATATGATCATGTATTCGTAATCTACTTAATAAAGTTTTACGCTCTAGGCAAATCTCATATTAGTGTTCTAGCTCACAAAAGTGTCCAATCTCACATAACATCATTGTGGTTCTGATATATTGGTTGTGGATTAGACAAAAAATTACAGTTACGCGTGCTTGATGAAAGCAATCCATTATGGACCTTGTTAAAAGTGTCTACTCGAACAACCTAAAACAAACTTGTGAGCTCCTAGAGGGTAAATTGGAAATATTGGTTGGTATCAAGGGTCGTATGTTACAAATGGTGGTAGAGTCACTTGTATGTCGTTGGGTTGGTGGGCAAACCTCAATAAGGACGATAAGTTCATGAGGTGTTTGTAACACCTTAGGTAAATCTCAAGTCACTGGTCCGGATAATGAGCCAGCCTCAATGAGGACAACCAGTCCATAGAGATTGTCTGTAACACCCTAGAAAAATCATAAGTCGGTTGTTAGCAGAAGTGATGTCGGGGCTTGTGTTGTTCAACCTCAAATATCATCAACATGTTATAGAAAGCAAATAATATTGGTTATTGTGAGGTGTTGAATATTACAAAACATCATACCAAGTCCATAAAAAGATCACAACTTCAAGAAAAACCAAGATTATGCACAAAAGACAAATGACCGATGCTTACTCTGACTATGATCGATCATGAGAAGTTTTGTCAACTATAACAAGTCTAGTAAGCTCCACACAGTTATGATGATAAATCCTTGAATCAAATGAACGAAAAAAAAAAACTTAATAAAGTACAAAAAAAGAGTAAAATACCAAAATGGTTCCAAGGTAAGGTCGCTTTTCCCACTTCAGTTCAAAAATAAAACTTTTTGTATTTGGATCCCTAAGGTTTCATTTTTCGTTGTCATTTCCATCAAAATGGCAAACTCTGTTAAAATGCATCGTTTGTCATTTTCATCCAAATGGCAAACTCTGTTAAAATGCATCGTTAACTCCCATGGACGATCTTGGCAATTTCAAACCTCAGAGACGATTTTGGCACTTTCCCATTTATTTTCTTATTTAATACATTTTATTTTTATCTTTAAATAAAAAATAATTATAAATAAAATATACATACATATACATATACACACATTGATATATTTACAAACCCATTTTATTAATTTTCTTTTTTACCTTTAAATAAAAAATAATAAATTAATAATTTTTGGTACGATGGGAGAGACGGGCGATATTGATGTTTGGTACGACGGGCCGACGATGGGAGATGAGGTACGAGTGTTGAGATAGTGAGGGTGGTTGTGGCGGCGGCAGTGGTGGTGATGGAGGTGGAGGTGGAGAAGAGAGAAGGATGGAAGAAAAAAAGTGTGTATGTGTGTATACAATTGCGGAGCTTGAACAAACACTCAGTAAGGTTGGACTCTAAAAATTTCCCTGGCTCAACCTTCACCAATGTGTGTATATATATAAAATTATAAATGTGTGTATATATATGTATATATATTATGGTTAATTTTTTTATTTTAAAGGTAAAAAGGAAAATTAAAAAAAATATGTGTGTATATACAAATGTGTGTGTATGTATATATATTCTATTTATAATTATTTATTTGTTTTTATTTAAAGATAATATTTTTTAAAAAATAAAAGAATAAATGGGTAAATTGCCAAAATCATTCATGAGGTTTGAAAATTGCCAAAATAATCCATGACCAAACGATACATTTTAACCGAGTTGGTGATTTGAATAGAAATAACAACAAAAATGAAAATTCAGGGACGCAGATACAAAAGGTTTCATTTTTGAACTGAAATGGCAAAAGTGATTTAAACTCATAGACCATTTTGACATTTTACTCTATGAAAAAAGGAACCCACCAAAGATTTATGGCGTTTTTGTTGTTTCTTTGGACTGATATGGTAAAAATGACCTACACTCAGAGAGACCGTTTTGACATTTACTCTGTAAAAAAAAAGAACCCATCAAAGATTTATGGCGTTTGTATTGTTTGTTGACAAGAAAAGATTTGGGGGGTGGAATGAATGATTTTGAGGGAATGGAATGCCTTTTGGAATGGGTGATTCCATTCCATTGACCAACCAAACATCCTTTTCTTCATTCTCTCGTAATCATCCATTCCATTCCACCTCTCATTCCTGAATACCAAACACTACAATAGCCGATAAGGTTTGACCCGTTTCGGCTAATTTATGTAAACTAGTTACATAAGCCGAACCGTACGCGCAAGAGGCGTAACGGGTAGTCATAAGGGTCCTAACCAGGTTTCCTAAGTTAATATGCCTCAAATATGTTGTGATATCAGTAGGATACCTTCCATTATGCCCAAAAAGAAATTAAACATAAACTATGCCCCGTAGGGGTAATTTGGTCATTTATAATGTTATAAAAGAGTTTAAGTATTAACCTGAGTTACAGGTCTGATATAATCAGCAAAAAATTTTCCATTTCATCCCCTCTTACACCATTCATCAACAACACCACAACCCACCACCTTCGCCACAACCCACCACCACCACCCACCACCGACGCCATCGCCGCCACCCGCCACCACCTCACCGACAGCCACCGTCGCCGCCGCCACCCACTCACCACCGTTATCACCCACAGCCGTGACCAACCGCCAACGCCACTCGCCGCCACCGCCCAACACCATCGTTGACACCACCAACACCGTCACCACCAACCGCTGCCGCCGCCCACCGCCACCTCTGCTGCCACCCACCACCAACGGCCACCTTGCCGCCGCCACCACTTGTCTTCACTGCCGCATCGCCACTCTCCGCCACTCTCCGCCACCACCCATCGCCGCCGCCGACACCCACCACTGCCACCTATAACCACTCACAATTACTACCACCGACCACCACCACCACCACTCACCGCTTATTTTATTACTCCATTTTTCTTGTCTACCGAACAATACACAATAATAATTCATTCCATTCACACATGGTAACCAAACAAAACATGGAATGGTAATGATCCATTGCGTTACTTCGTCCATTCCATTACCACATAACAAACAAGCGATATGGTTTACAAAATGTTCTTGGATTACGTTTTCCTCTAATACACACCGGCCCATTTTATTCTTTTTATGCTCTTTCGATATTGGATACAACGGGCTCAGTTCAGCCGCTCAACTATATGAACTATGAAGACCCGGAAAGGCCCATGAAAACGTACTTTTATTAGAACCTTATCAAAAATATCGAAACCAAAAATGTTTAAAGACACAAACCGAATACTCGAATACCGTATCAATTATTAACTTTGACTCAATATTAGTTTATTTATGAATTATTTCAAAAAAAAAAAAGTTTAATAAATTGATATTATACAAATAATTTTAGCCCTTGAATCTTATTTGGGCTTAAGTAAAGGGTTTTAGCTGCCTTACAATTGAGTCATGAATAAAGTAACTAAGAAAATCTCTATAAAATACACTACATTCACACCTTTAAAGATTAAAAATTACATGACCTCAACATGATTTAAATGCATTAACAATGACCAAATAACAAGTCATGTTACATATCTCTCTCGTAGTATCTAGCTATTGGATGCCCATGATATACAAGACAAACATGGCATCAAACCTCCATGTGAGCACGTATAAGACACATAGTAACCCCGCTCATTGGTCCATTACACGTGTGGAAGTGGCCTACCATCACACATCAAATTCGACATATTCAGTGTGTTAACCAACCAAACACACGCTAGACAATGCATTGTGAAGTTAAACATTTTTATTGTATTAGTAGTAGTAAGTATGCCACTCAAGCGTGTTACCAGCCAACCACTTTCTTCTATCCGGCTGTGGTTGCCTGTAGCCAGGTTCATGGCTGGGTGGGCGAGCGCACCCCTTGAAAATTCTTGGGCGTAGCTATGGACATATAGTTGAGCCCCTCATGCGCACCCCTCGAAAAAAATTCTTGGGTCCTCCACTGTCTGTAGCTACGGACTTATACCTTAAGTAAACATGATATCCGTCGTCCAAATATGTCTAAAAGAATCCACGTTGTTCACGAACAACCACAAACTTCAATTTGAGAAGCTATAACTATAATTTTTCACGCCTTTGCTAACATTGTGGCAGTATTGGTTCAGATTATTTAATAAGTGGTTAATAGTATTTAAGTACGTTCGTTTACCATTAAAATGTACTACTTTCCAAACTTTCATGACTGTATGTTTAAGGTTGAAGGTCTAAATCCTGTAAGGAGTGTATATAAGTGGTTAATTAATAGTACTTAAGTATGTTCGTTTACCGTTAAAATATACTACTTTCATTCCACCCCCTTCAATTCACATTTTGACTCTTAACTCCCTCCAAGATTACAAAAACAAAAGCAAACATTTTTGCCTAAATTTCCCCAAATACAAGCCCTAAAATATTCCTTTCTTGGTCAATCAATCAATCAAGCAGTTTGACATTACAAATGGGTTCGATTCTGATGTGGGTTTTACTTCTATTCGCCAATCTATGCAATTACAACGTCTTAGCCGATCCAATCTTCTCAACTCACACAGGTAACCCTCGAATTGTTATGTATATATGTGAAATGATCAAAAAAAAAAAAAAAATCACTCTTGTGTCTTGTGGGCGTCTATTTTGTCATTAATTTTGAAGTTTTTGGATATGTCAAATGGGTAATTACCGTTCTCTCTCTCAAAAAAAAAAAAAAAAAAAAAAACCCAACCCGGGGTAGTTTTGTAGATGATTATGAATGAGCCGAATGATTGATGTTTTGTAGCTAATGATTCTTTTAAATGTAAATAATGCTTATATTATATTATTAAGTTGATAACATGTTTATGTGTTATTTAAACACATTATTATATAAATTTGGTTTAAAAAGCGCGTAGCGCCTAGGCGCAAGTTCCATCACTTATGTGTAGACAAGATGCAGGTCAGGCGCGTGCCTCATGTACATGGTGACCTTTAGTGCATCAAGATGTTGTACAACACACTTTATAGGCTGTACATTTAGGTAATGTATATACTGACTGAATCATTAAAAAGCTTAGTTATAGCTAAACTTTGGTAGGGGATGCTAAAAGCCTATAAGAAATATATATATAAGCACCTTGCGTCTCGTGTATGAAAACTGAAAAACGATGTGCTTTTGCACCTCAGTTTTAGGCCTTGTCGCCTCAGTGCGTTTCTTGCTTTTGAAAACTGTCATGTATATATAAAACAAGATAAAGGTAAGCATTGGTGCCACACGTACGTGGAGCTCTTGCGTCACGAGTCATGCTTGTCACGCCCTTCTAAACCAAGAACGCGTCTATTGATTGGAACTTGGAAGTTGTTAGTTGTAAATAGTTGAAGGACCTAGTTGTTAACTAGAGGTCTCTACATGCAATTATAGATGTCCTTGCATGTAATTATAGGTGTCCCTACATGTAATTAATATTTACTTATTGGTCCCTCCTTCCCCTATAAATAGAGTGATCCTCTTCATTTGTAAATACACTTTTCATCAATACAAGTTCAGATTTCCTTTCCATTTCATACCTGTCTCTTTTACATGGTATCAGAGCTAAAGGTTTCTTAGCTCACGAGTGTCTTTCGGGTGACCATTTCCGGCTAAATTTCCGGTCACCACCAGTCCCGTATAACCTTCTACTCCTTAAACCCATTCTAGATCTGCCCAAACACACACACCACTCCAGTCCACTTCAGATCTGCTCAAACACCCAAAACCACCACAACCCGTCACCTATTTTCTTAGATCCGACACTTTTTCCGGCGAGTTAAACTACACCGCCACCACCACTGTGTTCGGAATCACCCGATCTACAAAGCCCCAAAAACCGTACCACGAACCACCGCCACACGCGCTCCCACTCTCCGTCGTCGGTCCTCCACGCGCCGACGCGTGAAGGCGCGTGGCACCGCCACCAGTCGCCGTCTTCTTTTCAGTGCAGTCAGAATTCCTTCCCCGTCAGTTCCATCCGGTTAGTTTTTCAATCCAAGCATTTTTTTTGTTTTCTGCCTCGGTTCACGTGCTCGAGTTTCAGTTCGTTTTTTGGGTTAAACAACTTTTAAAATGGGAGACGAACGAACTCACACCATTGCATGCACCAAGGAGGAGTATGATTTGCTTCAACGGTTCCTTGTTTTTTGGTCATCGGGTCCTCAAACCAACTCAGTACAACCAGGTACGTTTTCTGGCTTTGACTTATCCTGGATTATTGATTATGGAGCTACTCATCACATGACTGCGAATCAAGGAATTCTCACTAGCCTTCATAATACCTCTTACCCACCGGTTAAACTTGCAGATGGTTCCTCGTGCCCCGTACGCGACATTAGATCCATTCAGAACCCAGATAGCCTAAACATGTCTTCTGTTCTTCTTGTTCCTAACTTCCCTGCCAGTCTTTTATCTGCCAGTCAGATTACTAAACGAAATAATTGTTCAGTTACCTTTTATCCTACTCATTGTACCTTTAATGAACTAGGTACTAACCGAGTAATTGGTACCGGCCTCGAATCAGGAGGTCTCTATCGAATGTCTTCATTGTCGCATCCCAAAGCAAACATCTGTGAGTCTAGTATCTTTGAAACTCATGGTCGGTTAGGCCATCCCTCAGCAGCCGTCCTACGACAAATGAGACCTGGCATCTCTATTCCCGATAACTTCCATTGTGAGTCATGTCAGCTCGGTAAACATACTCGACGTCCTTATCCCCCAAAAGTGTCAAGCCGAACCATTTCCATATTTGAACTTGTCCATTCAGATGTATGGGGTCCATGTCCAGTTAAGACTACATTGGGCTTTCAATACTTTGTTACTTTCATTGATGATTATTCTCGTGCCACATGGGTTTACCTATTGAAATCCCGTAGTGAAATCAACTCGATCTTTCGTGAATTCCATGCATATGTCAAGACCCAGTTCAAAACATCCATCCAAACCTTACGCACCGATAATGCTAAAGAATATATGTCCACCGATTTCTCTACATATCTCAAATCACAAGGTATTATTCACGAGACTTCTTGCGCATATACATCTCAACAGAATGGTGTTGCTGAACGCAAGAACCGCCATCTGTTGGATGTTACTCGCACACTCATGATTCATTCTCATGTTCCTCGTCAATTTTGGGGTGATGCTGTTCTTACTGCGGCTTATCTGATTAATCGTATGCCATCGTCTGTTCTTCATGGTCAAACCCCGTTCTCTGTTTTATTTCCTAGAGGAACTCCGTTTCCTCTTGAGCCTCAAATTTTTGGATGTGTAGCTTATGTCCATGATCATCGTCCCGGAGTCCCTAAAATCGACCCTCGAGCCATTCGTTGTATCTTTGTGGGTTACTCACGTGTCCAGAAAGGTTATCGGTGTTATAGTCCTTCTCTTCGTCGATATTTTACCAGTGCTGACGTCACCTTTGATCAGTTGTGCCCTTTCTTTCCAGAATCTTCCATTCTAGTTTCTGACCTGTTTCCTGATCCTGATATACCTGAGTCTCACATCATTCCTACCTTCCCTGTGTCATCTATTCCCTCTACCCCTTCGGTCTCAGACACCACAGTTCCAGCTCCTATAGCTTCGGGCCTTCCGACAGATTCTCCGCCATTACTCTACACATATTCTCGACGAGGTAAGGATCAGACCTCAGCGACCCTTGATCCCCAGTCTACCCATGCCTCTGGTACGTCCTCAGCTCCACCTGCCATGACCGAACCTGACACACCCTTGCCAGATACTACCTCAGGTACCCCTGCTTATGACCCTTCGGGTGCACCATATCCCGATATACCCATTGCCTTCCGTAAGGAACCTAGACGTTCCACTCGTTATCCCATTCAGAATTATATTGCCTACGCTCATCTCTCTACTGAGTCACATGCCTTTACCACTTCCCTGGATTCCTACCCGATTCCCAAGAATGTGATGACAGCTCTGGCTCATCCAGGATGGCGTCAAGCCCTGGAAGACGAGATTGGGGCCTTACGGGCCAATCAGACTTGGGATCTTGAACCACTTTCTCCTGGTAAGCGTGTTGTTGGTTGTCGTTGGGTTTTCACAGTAAAACTTAACCCTGATGGTTCGCTACATCGTCTGAAAGCTCGTCTGGTAGCTAAAGGTTATTCTCAAGCTTATGGTATTGATTATGACGAGACTTTCTCCCCGGTTGCCAAGATGCCCTCTGTGCGTATTTGTATTGCTCTTGCTGCCATTCATCGTTGGCCGCTCCACCAGCTTGATGTCAAGAACGCCTTTCTCAATGGTGTTCTTGAGGAGGAGGTTTATATGGAGCAGCCACCTGGGTTCATTGTTGAGGAGGAGGCCTCAAAAGTATGCAGACTACGCCGTTCCCTATATGGTCTCAAACAGTCTCCAAGGGCATGGTTTGGTCGCTTCTCTAGTGTTATGGGAGAGTTTGGGATGGTTCGTAGTGCATATGATCACTCTGTATTCTTTAGACATCATCAGGGCCGAAGGATTATTCTAGTTGTCTATGTGGATGATATCATAATTACAGGGGATGATGAAGATGGGATTACCAAGTTTCAAACAGTTCCTTCAGTCTCAGTTTCAGATTAGCGACTTAGGTCGACTTCGGTACTTCCTTGGCATAGAAGTATCTCGTTCCCCACAAGGAATACTCCTTTCTCAGCGGAAGTATGTCCTTGATATGCTAACTGAGTGTGGCTTATTGGGCTGCAAACCGGTTGATAGTCCTATGCTTCCTACGAGGAAGTTCCTTCCAGAGGACGGAAGTCCTATGAAAGATCCTGAGCGATACAGACGATTGGTCGGAAAACTTAACTACTTAACTGTCACTCGACCAGATATCTCCTTTGTCGTCAGTATCCTAAGTCAGTTCATGGCCACTTCGTACACGGGACACTGGGATGCTGCTCTCCGTGTCTTAAGATATCTCAAGACCACACCAGGCCTGGGGATCTTATATTCTGATCAGGGTCATTGTCGTGTGGGTGCTTTCACAGAAGATGGAGATGGACGTATATCTGGATTTTCAGATGCAGATTGGGCAGGCTGTCCTATTTCCCGTCGATCCACCACTGGGTATTGTGTTTTCGTTGGCGGAAACCTTGTGTCTTGGAAGAGTAAGAAACAACACACCGTATCCAGATCAAGTGCTGAATCAGAGTACAGAGCTATGGCAGATGTTACATCGGAGATGATATGGGTTCGTCGTCTTCTTAGAGAACTTGGGGTTATCTCTGAAGACTTGATGCGATTGTACTGTGATAATCAATCAGCTATACATATAGCCAAAAATCAAGTATTCCATGAGAGAACTAAACACATTGAGGTTGATTGTCACCTAATCAGAGATCGGATAGTCGGTACTCAAAAGGATCCTCCATCGATTCAGCCAATCCATGTTAGGACGGAATTCCAACTAGCGGATATCTTCACGAAACCACTCCGGAAGCCACAAATAGACTTCATATGTAACAAGTTGGGCATGATTAACATCTATGCTCCAACTTGAGGAGGAGTGTTAGTTGTAAATAGTTGAAGGACCTAGTTGTTAACTAGAGGTCTCTACATGCAATTATAGATGTCCTTGCATGTAATTATAGGTGTCCCTACATGTAATTAATATTTACTTATTGGTCCCTCCTTCCCCTATAAATAGAGGGATCCTCTTCATTTGTAAATACACTTTTCATCAATACAAGTTCAGATTTCCTTTCCATTTCATACCTGTCTCTTTTACAGAAGTGTTCTAACTTCTAAGAATAGAAGGATCGGGGGTGGGGGGAGAGGGGTATTATAGGTTTCATTATTATGTTCTCATTTAAGCATATCAGTTTAAGCAAAAGAAAATATATGTAAGTGTGAGTTTTAGAGGAATTCAACTTGTTTAAGATCAATGGTCTGTTAATTTAAAAGTCAAACTTTTTGCCCTATTTCAAGCACACAAGGTTTGCCTATCTCATTCTAGAAAGCAAATTAGAGGTTTTAACAGTGAACTTTGAGGAAAAACACACATATCCTGTCATTTAGTCTGCTTACATATTTTTCAAACACTATTAGCAATCATGTCATGCATTTAGACTCCATACTTTACCATTCTTCTATTGCATGATGAATTACCGGAGTTATGGGTGCATCGGTAGGTGATGGTTTCTTTGAGTTTATGACATTAATGTCTTGATATAGACTTTGAATACTTATTATTAATGGTTAATTATCAGGTGGGTTAAGCCGCAGCTCTCGTGAACCAAAATATGATATCGAGTTCCACACAGAAGATTCACCATTTCTTCCTGTAAGTTAGCACTATATTAAACTTCACACAGGATAGAGGCGTCAATTTCGAACCGTTACCTAAAATACGTCTATTTGGGTTGTAATTCAATTTTTACGTGTAAAAGGTTTTGACCAAATTGGTCAAACATGTTGAAAAATGCTCAAAGCGAAATCTTAACCCCCTAAATCCCTTTATTATCAAAATTAAATTGTTATTATAATTGTCTGGTTTTTTATAATTCTTAATTAATACATAAACTAGTAATAATTAAAAAAAAAGAACAAAGGGTGTCGTCGGGCTGACCCAACCGTTTGAACCCGCGTTAAAACTATTCTGACATCAATACGTTTACGTGTGAATTTTATGTTTTTGCAGGATGATGATCAAGAATCAGTGGTCATTCCAAAGAGTAACGGCGAAAATTTTCTATGTTATTTGCCAAAAGTGGAGAAACCCGAGAATGATAAACCTACCATACACGAAAACACAACCAGCTTAATTTTGGAAACCGAAAAACGATTCAAACTGAAGACACCAGACGAGCTGCTTGAACCACTTAAAGACCGATGCTTAATCAGGGTTGGGACTTCACTAAACTAAAAAAAATTATTAAATTAACTATGGACCCAGTTTATTGATACAAGTTGAAAATGGTAAAAAACGAATGCACGCATAATATTTGTAGATGTTTCTTGCAGCAAGAGGGGTGGTGGTCTTATGAATTTTGTTACCACAAGAAGTTGCGTCAAGTTCATGTAGAAGATGACAGGGTATGAATCTAAATATATGTGTTAAAGTTTGAAAATTTACTGGTCGGGTAATGGGTCAAAATGGGTTTCGGATGGTCCCTGTGGTTTATTAGAATTTTGGATTTGGTCCCTAGCTTTCGAAAAGTACACGGATGGTCC
This sequence comes from Helianthus tuberosus, assembly GCA_030545235.1. Classification (NCBI taxonomy): domain Eukaryota; kingdom Viridiplantae; phylum Streptophyta; class Magnoliopsida; order Asterales; family Asteraceae; genus Helianthus; species Helianthus tuberosus. The sequence goes on along the minus strand of JARYGA010055555.1, from coordinate 30,873 downwards.
CTGTGGTTTATTAGAATTTTGGATTTGGTCCCTAGCTTTCCAAAAGTACATGGATTGTCCATGTGGTTTGCACTTTGTAACGCATTTAGTCCCCAACTTTTTCTAAAAGTACATGGATGGTCCCTGTGGCTTGCACTTTGTGATGCATTTAGTCCCAAGCTTGGACATGCTAAAACCTTCATATTTGTTGGTTGTGGACTAAATGCGTTACAAAGTGCAAACCACAGGGATCATCTATGTACTTTTAGAAAGCTAGGGACCAAATCCAAAATTTTGGTAAACACAGGGATCATCCATGTACTTTAAGAAAGCTAGGGACCGAATCCAAAACTTTGGTAAACCATAGGGACCATCCGTGTACTTTAACTCTAAGTTTTGTCTAAAAAGGTAGTTTTTTTTATAATAAATTATTATTACAAAATTTATACTTTTTTAATGATAGTCTAATTTCTTAATAAAATGATTTTGAAGGTTTATGCATTATAAGTACACGTTTGGCGTCTTTTCACCCGTTTTATGTTCAGCTCACTTTTCTGAAATTATCTGTTTGGCCCGTTAGATATAAAACATCACCGAAATTGACTCGTTCAAAAGTAAGTGGGTCAAAATTGGCATCACCAATAGATCCTATTAAAGTTTTTTATGCAGTTTATGACCCAATTTTTAGATTGTTCAAGAATTTGTATTGGGTGAATATGATGCTGAAGCTACAGCTGCTTATAATCGTAACCTGTCTGACATTTCAACTTTAAAAGATCCTCGCTCGATAGATGCGTCACAAAGGTGATATCAAATTGGATCATCTTCCATAGATTTTAATCTTTATGGCTAAATGCGTGAAGCAATGGGTCAAAACATGTTGGGTCAAAGTTGACCTGCCACTACGCTACTTGTTCATATTTACTTGAATTATTATAAAATTTAAAAGAGTTAGGTTAACGTACAAGAGCCCTTATCCTACATTACGTACGTGATCATCTCAGCCGTCAGATCTTCATCCCACATTGAAATCGCATGTTGGTTTTTTGTAACAATTTCGCATGTTGGTTTTGTAACATGCGATTTCATCAAAATTACCACATGCGAAATTGTTACAAAAAACCAACATGCGATTTCATCAAAATTATCACATGCGAAATTGTTACAAAAAAACATGCGATTTCATCAAAATTATCACATGCGATTTCACATCGTGTACGTAGCGTACGTTAAGCCATTTTGTACAATACACTTTTTCAATTTAAAATGTTTAAGATAAGATTACAAAATCTGTATTACTAAATGATAAGCAATTCACACTAGATGATTTTCCACCCATTCGACTGGTAAATAAAACACAGCCTGATTAACCCTTTCTTAGGTAATGGTCAAAAGCCAAAACTGATTTCAGAACTGATTAATATCTATTAAATGTGATTAAAAAAAACTAGTATAAAACTATGCTGTAAATATTGGTGATATATCAGTTATCAGTCCCCTTGTAAAATATCGGTGGCAAATGTCTGTCAAAGTATCGGTACCGATATTATCGGCGAGATTGACCATTCGGTTTTCTTCTTATTGCTGCTATTAGTGTTTTAAGTCTTAATTGTTAATTGTTAGTGTTAAATGTTGGTGCGAAGTCTTAAATCAGTTCCTACTTGATAGAATTGTTAGTGTTTTGCAAGTTGCAAAAGGTTATTTTATTATTGGTAGGAGAGAATTGTTAGTGTTAAATTGCTATATATATAAATTCTGCATGATATTAAAATTACTGATATCCCACCGATATCTCACCGTGATAACCTATATCTCAAATATCTGTCCTTGAACGATATCCGATATTTTACCGCATTAGCTGCTTAGGTATAAAATAATGATCTAGTTTTTTTAGTAATTCATTTTCGGAGGTTGTAAACACTAGTTTTGTATCAATAACATAACATACCTCTTCAGAATATTTATTTGTCTATTTTTTTGAATGATTAATGCAGGTATCATGCTCATCAATACACAAACGGAACCACTTGTGATCTTACAAACGAGCCTCGAGAAACCGAGGTTTAATGGAAACATTTTTACTCAAATCGTATATAAATTTCATCCGTTTGGTTTATTTTTGTTTGTTTACATGATTTCAGGTAAGATTTGTGTGTTCAGAACCTAGAGCAATGATTAGTTCCATTACCGAGTTATCAACATGCAAATATGCAATCACAGTCCATTGCCCAACGCTCTGCAAACACCCGTAAGTGTTATTTTTTTTTTTTTTATTATTTTTTTTTAATCTTTGCGCTTCTGTTATCTCGTTTGTCATGCGGAGGTGGTAATTTTGACCCGTCCTGATGGGTATTTTCGTCTTTCAAGATTGTTCCAAGAGGAAAGACCGGTATGGTATACAATCAACTGTAACCCGGTCCCAAAAGATTACAAACAACCAAATATGGAGGATGACATTGTTCCTGAACACAAGATTGCTATGGTAACCGATAAGGAATCACCGTCGATATCAAAATCTGTTTCAGAAGAATATGCAACATAAAGATGTATGCACATTGCATGCCCATTTTCACACCAAATCAACTAACAGAAAGAGATATTAGTTGTGCCTGAATCGGATAATGTTTATTGATTTATCGACATTTTGAGGTACAGTTTTTGTTTATTGTTATAGTAAATCCCATAGATGTTGAAATTGCGCTTTTAAAGCATATGCAATTTCGACGCTTTGGTGCGCATTTGTGTATTTTGGCCTTTTTTTTTCTTGTATTTTGTGTTATTTAGGTGTATTTTGGTGTTTTTATTTTCATTTTTCATGTAGTGGTTGTTTACATGTGTGTTTTCGAACCTGAACCGCCTTCATCGTCCGCATGATGGCGACAATTGCAACCATATGCGGTCACTGCATGTAACTGTTTTGACTCAATGAGTCAACTCAGATCAAGGATAAAACTATATTTGTGCAATAATATGTATATAATATATTGCATTTCAGCATTTTTTTTAACGACCAACAGAATCAATCCCGAGTACTCTTGGGGCACCCACTGGACCAAACGGAGTACTTCGAGAGTAACCCGAGTCCAGCACCAATTCCGGGGAAAACCCGGTAACCTACCCGCCCGTAGGCATGACGGTGAAATTACCGGCAAAACCCGTTTGGCTCAAGGATCGAACGCAGGTTTCCCTGGGTCTTCTATCATTTCCCATCAATGCCTCACTCTGCACCAAGTGAGAGTTGAACCTGCATCTCTCAAGAGAAATGCAAGACTTCTACCATAACTTTCACCGTAACACTAAAAAAATAATTATATAAAGTTTATAAAAATAATTCATATAATTTTGTCATGAACATTTATAAGGCTACTGATGTGGTCCAACCCTCTGATTGTACATCTCATAATATCTTGAGAGATGCATATAAACCGTTAATTTCATGTTTGTGTTTGGTTCCCCATGACATCAAAAGGGAAAAAATTACAATTAAGCGGGTTTATGTCGTTGCTGATGGGACAAAGAGGTTCTTTTACCAGGGTCACAACTTTTCGGTTTTCATATGTCTATCAAAATGAAGTTTTATTGGATCGGGGCACCGGATTGAGTTGCGTAACATAAATATTTTGGGTTTTTGAGTGTATGTATAGGGTTTTTGGTTTAATTTTGGTTCGTATACCTTTTTGAAAGCGCTTTCATTTTCAACTTTATTTTTTTCTACAAAAAGAAAATTGTTTACCACAACGGTAAAGGTTTGTTTTGAAAGAAAGTATTGTTCGTACACGTTTAATTAACTATTGGCTACTAGCTAATTTGTTGTGTCCCGCATTTATTATAGAGACCTAGGGGTTTAAAACTTGTCCCCAACATGCAACATCTTAGTTTTCATTGTTCTTAATGTCTAACCGTATAACAAGTAATAATAAGCATAGGATTCTTGGTCCATTTAGTGAAATCACAACATGATTATCAGTCAAAGCCAAATGTATTATGTTATACCCGTCATACAAATTATTTATGGGGTAATTGTCTGAAAAACTATGAAGTCGATCAAGTTTTGGTGATATATGTAATATATTGAAAAAGTGCGAAGTCATTTGACTCCGGTACCCATAGTATGGCCCACAACCATGTTCTAAGAAAGAGAAAATGTTAGGATCTGAGTTTCTTTTTTATTGTGTTTTTGTTTAGAAATTAATGAAGATGAACAAGTAATTGCAGCGGAAATAAAATGGAAATAAACTTTGCACACAATCAAACAGGAGAAATGCTTTCAACACGCATGTTTGAACATTGAACCGAATGATTAAATTTATTTCAATCACTGATTACAACTTTGCATGCATGCAATACAAACTCCCCCTCAGCCTGAGCTCACAGTGAATTGTTCGTGCAGGAAGACAAGTGGTGAAAGAGCTAATAGAACAGTACAGGGTACTGTTCTATTTATAAGCACGAGCGAACCACTGAAGCATCTTGGCTGACGTCACCATGAAAGTGACATCTAACCTCCTAACAAACTCTAACTACTGATCTAATACAAACACTGTTTAGCAAACTACTGATTACATTACATAACAAAGGATAGACTAAACTACAGCCTTCTCCTTCCACTGTTGTGACTCCAGCAGTACTTGTATCATCAGCAGTGCTTGACCCATAACAGTAGATTGATCAACAGGTCTTCAATCATCATCAGTTTTTACAAGATCAGCAGTTGTTTGTAAAACAGCACTTGTATACGGACAGTGGATAGAGACTATCAGTTGTTAGAATCACTTTCAAGGGGAGAGACTTGTATACATCCACTGCTTATTCTGGATCCACTGTTCTGATCCAGTTTTGGCTTTAATCAACTGTTCCTCTGGTAGGGTTCAATCCCACCAATCTCCCCTTGGAACAGATGATGCCAAAACCCTTCATTATTGTAGATCTTTATTGCCTCATCAACAGTTCCCTTATTTGTCCTTTAAGTTGTAACTCAAAGTCCAGGGCATCTGTATCATCCTCATCCCTGCACAGTGGAAGATCAAGGAGATCCTGTAGATCTTCAACACCCAGGCCCAATGCTTGTTCCCTTGATATTTTCTTCACTTCACCACTGGACTTGATCAGAGTCAGTACGTGGGTCTGTTTGTCAGATTTCCACTTTAGTACTTTTGAGTCCAGTGGGTTTCTTAGGAGAGGCTTTATTGCTGATGAGTTTGGAGATGGTGGCCTGGTAATTACTGGTTGAGCAGTGGTTGAAGTTTATGCATATTCAAGTCTTTCTTCAATCATCTTCTGAACCCCCTCTTTCACAAGGTAATCCTCTGCTTCTTTATCTTCTGCTGTTATATTATCCATCTGCTTTTGTTTCCTTCTTTGGTAAAGGATGGCAGTAGGTGGAGCAGTGGATCTTTTGAACTGTTGCTTTTATGGCATAGTTGAGACCACTGTTTCAGGATAATCAGGCTTTTGTGGAATATTAGGATTTTTCTTCCTTAGTTCTTCCAGCCTTTGATAACTTGCCCTGACCTTGTATTCCTTCCACCTTGTTACTTGATTTCTTGATCCAAAATCAGCAGTAATAAGTTCCTCTTTCATTCTCTTCAGCTCTAGCACCTTATCTGGTACATTCTTCAAATACTTTGACCAGACAGGTGGAGTATGTTTAACCTTGTCCTTATTCATCTTTTCAATCCTTTTTAACTCCTCTTTGATTTCACCCACTGTCCATTCTTTATATTGAGCTTTGTCACCTTTGTACCTTTTGAAGGCCATAATGTGCTCAATATAATGTTTCTTCAAGGTTTCATCATCTCTTTCTGACAACTGCTGACAGAGATTCTTTGCAAACCTTTCCAAGGCACTGACTTGAGTAAGTAGGAATTGATAATGTCTTTGAATTTTCTTGTCAGATTTTCCTTGTGTGTCTCTTTTAGAAATATCTTATGCCTGTTGAGCCTTTATCTTTAAATACTCTTCAATATTATTTGGCCTTGGATATCCTTGAACAGATGGTAGGTTCCTTTTAGTAGGGTCATCTTTAGAATAAAAAGATTTGATCTCTTCTCTGACTGCTATAAGTTCTAAAGGAAATTGGACACCTGCAGGAGTGATGGCAGTGTTTGGCTTTTGAATTTGGGCTGAAGAGAGAGGAATAGGGTTAGGAATAGGTACAAGAGGCAGTGGTTGTGTGGTGGTGAAGAATCATCATCTTTCAAAATCATCCTTCTCCTTTTTGGTTTAGGAGAGGCTGGTGGTGTTTTGGTTGGTTCAATGGTGGTGATTTGAGTGGTGGTTATTGTAGTGGAAGGTGGCTGACTAACAGTTGTTGAAACAACTGGTGTTTCAACCACTGTTGTCATTACAACTGATGATGTGTCATCAGCTGTCTTCTGCTTTTTGCCAGGAGGCGATGGTGGTGATGAAGTTGTTTTTGGTGGTGAAGTGGTTTTTGGTGGGGCAGTGGTTGTAGTTGAAGTGGTGGTTGTTGGGTTAACAACTACTGAAACCACTGAAGTACCAACAGTTGCTGATACAACAGGTGTTACAACAGCTGTTGTTTTTGGAGATTGATGTGTGGAGCTTTTAGGAGGTTTGGGAGTATGTTTAGTGGATCTGGATGGTGTGTGTTTGGGTTCTCTCACTTTTCTAGTGGGATTCTTTCTTTTTGGCTCAGGATTTTTATCATCATTTGGCTCAGAAGTACCTTGCTCATTCAGTTCCATGAAAACTCTCTTCTCCTGTTCAAACCTAGCTTTATCCTTTGCCTCCAAATCCCTTTTTACCCTTGCTTGTGCATCAGCAATGGCATTAGTGGTTACATCAATCTTTTTAGTACCATCTGGCAGGGGAATGTCTGCAAGCATGCTTGACTTGTCTGGTTCAATATACATGCCATCTTCATATCCCTTCTTTTTCAACTGCTTCAATTTCTCCCCCTTTTGGCATTATCTGGTGGTGGGTTATCCACAAATATGATAGAGGGAGGAGCAGTGCCAGTGATGTTTAGCAAATGGGCCTTTATTGCCTTGATATCTGCTTGGGTGTCTTTAAACCTTGCTTCCATGAGATTTCTGATCTTTTGAACTTGTATCTCATGTTGCTGATCAGCTAATTCTCTTTGGTAATGGAGCAGAGGTTGAAACAAACTCCACAGCTCATCTAGAGTAGGAACAGATGATGGAGCAACTGTTGGAGCTGGTGCAGCAGTGGGTGGTACCTTTTGTACTTTCAACAACTGTTGCAGCATTTCTTCGATTTCTGCAACAGATGTATCAAGCTTGTCAACTCTAGCCGTCAATTATTGGTACATTAAACCATCACCCAACTTAATGGGATCATCTGATTTCCCACATTCAGTGGTTGTAACAGTGGTTGACTCAGGGAATGTATCCCAAAACTCATCCACTGATGCCCCTTTTTCTTGGAACTGGGGACTTCTTCCTTCAAAATGAGAAACACTTTTTAGTGAACCAGTGAATACTGGATACACAAGAGTTCCCAGAGAAGAAATTGCCTTCAAGGAAGTCTTATTAATGAAACCACTGTCCAAGTGCAAACCAGTGGGTTCAGCACTTGTAGTAGCTGCTTCACATGAACTACCACCAAGAGTTACTTGTAACTCAAGGGGTGTAACTTCCTCAGGTGTTGTTGGTGGGTTAGCAATAATTGAAACACCAGACCCAGTCACTTGTTGAGGTATATACTCATTTACAGGTGAGTGAGAAGGACTGGTTTGTGTCTGGTTCAAATCAAGAGCATCCAACAAAAGTTTTGTTTGTGGGGGAATTATGGCAGTGAGTATGGGTGTAGAAAGCGAATTTGCCCCGGGCAGTGGGCTGTGGATGATGGAAGCAATTGATTCTAGAGCATCATATTGTGGTGTCCCTATTCTTACAACCTGTTATTTTTTAGAAGAAGCAGGAGGAGTTTGAGGCATGGGTTGAGATCTTTCTACCATCTGCTGTGAGGAAGTAGCAGCAATGGTTTCAGGTGACTTTTGTGTTGTCACTGGCAGTTGCTCTGGGATCTCATCTTCCAGAGTTGCCTTTTTTGTAGGTTTGGGGGGCTTTTGTGTTTTCTTTTGTCTTGGTTTTCTGGTGGTTTTAGGTGTGGGTTTCACAGCAGTTGTTTTGCTACTGTGATCACCTAGAGCAGTGGGCTCAGCAGCAGATGCCTGAGGAGCAGTGGTAGCTACTAAATTCTGCTCAGGAGCCTCTGCTTTTATTTTGGAAGGCTTTGATAATCTTGTAAATGTTTTAGGTGTTAAGCCATTTATTTGAAAAGGTTCACCTTGGATGAGCACATGAGCATCATCCTTTCCAATTTTCTTTTGAAAATAAAAGCTTAGGAACCTTGGAAATAATAAAAATGATTTGCTAGTAACATTTTTGACAAAGTCATCAAAGATCTCCTGGGAATAGTTAAAATTTTCTTTATGTAAAATAGCATAACCCAGGTATTGGATCTTTAATGGTATTTCATTAAAAGTAGTTGTTTTATTCGAAACACACATCAAGAGGGTATGGAATAAAAATCTTGGTGCAGGAGGAAAATTACCTTTTTGTAAGGTGTCCTTTTTCATTTCTTCAGCATACCCCCTCTCAATAAAATCAGTTTGATACTCGATTTTAAGAAAAGAAGTTTTACCTTGCAGATCATCGAGTTCAAATACTTCTGAAATGGATTGTGGTGTGATTTTAACTGATTTACCCACTATTGAGGAATTGATGGCTGTGATCGTCTCACCTTGAGATTCAAGTGTGGCATTCTTCCAAAATTCTCTCTGGGTTTTCAGGTAAATCGAAGCATCAGCAGTCAACAAAGTTTTGTACTTTGAAGACGAAAGAGCGTCAATGATGGAATTGAAGGTTTCAGTGTGAGTGGGTTTGTGAATTGACCCAAATAATTGTGAGGAGTCTTGTATGGAATTTCAATGGCCTTTTGAGTGGATTTCTCAGATGATGAAGGCGGTGATTTTGTCATTTTGAGAAGAAGAATGATGAATGATTTTGAGAGGAATGGATGATAACTGCTTTGAGAAAAGAATTTTGAATTCGATTCGACAGTAAAAACCCTGTTTGGGGGTTTTGATCAGGGTTTTATAGGGGGAAAAAGTGAATGCTGACGTGGCAGCGGTTACAAAAGATTTGACCGCTATGTACTGTCCACGTGCCAAACTCTGATGAATAATGGAAGACAGTTGTTTTATGGAAACCACTGATGGAACAAGATCAGTGGTTGCAACGGTTAGAATGAAAGCAATGGGTGACTTTAACTATCAGTGGATAAAACAGTGATTTTGAACAACGGTGATTACCAAGGAAATGAAAGAACAGAGGTTGACTTTCAACAGTGGACATCTTTTGAACAGAACATATGTTTGAAACAAAACAGTGGTTATGGCAGACTTTTAAGGATTTAATGAAAATTTCATTTTTAGCTATTTTTAAGGATGGATTATTGATTTTCTGATAACATTTTAATGCTTTTATTTATAGAAAAACAAGACTTTGCCTGTAATTCCATATTCAGCATGCCAATCCTAGAGATCAAGCTTTCAAAAGTGGATGTGTCTAATGCTTTGGTTAGCACATCTGCCAGCTGATCTCTAGTTGAAACATGGTGCAGAGAAATCAAACCTTTTTCATAGCAATCCCTCACAAAGTGATGTCTGATGTCAATGTGCTTGGTGGTTGAATGGGAAACTGGATTTTTGATGATATTTTCTGCTGCCTGACTGTCCAACATGAGAGGTGTCTTTAGGGCAGTGATACCAAAATCCAGCAACTGATTTTGAAGCCAAAGCAGTTGGGCTGTACAGCTTGCAGCAGCTATATATTCTGCCTCAGCAGTGGATGTGGAAACAACTGCTTGCTTTTTGCTTTGCCAAGACACTAAGCAATTGCCTAGGAATTGGCACCCTCCTGAAGTGGACTTCCTTGTCTTGTCACATCCAGCAAAGTCACTATCTGAGAAACCTGAAAGCTTGATATTTCCATCAGCTGGATACCAGATACCAAGTGTGGGAGCACCTTTTAGGTATCTGAATATCCTTTTCACAGCAATAAGGTTTGACTTTCTAAGGGCTGATTGGGATCTTGCACAAACACATGTTGCAAACATGATGTCTGGCCTAGATGCAGTTAGGTACAATAAAGACCCAATCATGCTTCTATATAAAGTTTGATCAACCAAATCATCCTTTTCATCAGAAATGACTATTTTATTTGTTGCAATGGGTGTACTGCATGGTTTACAATCATCCATCTCAAATTTCTTTAAAAGTTCTTTGGCATATTTGCCTTGATGGATGAAAGTGCCATTTTGCAGTTGCCTTACTTGGAGACCAAAAAAGCACTGGAGTTCACCCATTGCACTTATCTCAAACTCAGCTGTCATGTGCTTCCAAAAAATGATGTCATCCACATAAATCTGGACAATCATCAAGTCTTTCCCTCTCCATTTTAAAAACAATGTTATATCTATTTTACCTCTTGTGAAACCAATGGAAAGTAGAAAAGTGGAAAGAGTTTCATACCAGGCTCTTGGTGCTTGTTTCAGGCCATACAAAGCTTTATTTAGCTTGTAGACATGATTTGGATTAAATGGATCCTCAAATCCTGGAGGTTGACAAACATAAACCTCTTCTTGAATCTTACCATAGAGGAATGCACACTTGATATCCATTTGATACACCTTGATGTTGTGGTTGACAGCAAAGGCCAGGAATAATCTGATAGCTTCTAGTCTTGCTACAGGGGCAAATGTTTCATCATAGTCAATCCCTCTTCCTATCTGAACCCTTGAACCACAAGCCTGGCTTTATTCTTGACAACAATACCCCTTTCATCAGTTTTATTTTTAAAGACTCACTTTGTGCCAATAGGACTCACACCCTCTGGCAATGGTACAAGCTCCCAAACTTGTTGTCTTTTAAACTGTTGGAGCTCCTCTTGCATGGCTTCTACCCAGCTGTTGTCTTTTAGTGCCTCTTGGTACTTGACTGGCTGATGGAGAGATAGGAAACCAGCAAAAAGACAGATGTTTTGGGATTGACTTCTTGTGAGCACCCCTTCACTGATGTTGCCAATGATTTGGTCAGGTGGATAAGACTTTAAGAAGATAAGATCTCCTTTGTATGGAACAATGGCATTAAGTGGTGAGGGCTGCAAATGTGAATCATCTGAGCTAACCACTGCTGGTGACTTTGATGATCCAGCAGTGGCTTCAAATGGAGGTGGAATAGGAGGAAGTGGTGTGGACACATGCTGAATTTTATCCACTGTTTGAGGACTTTTATCAACAGTGTTTGATGATGTGGAAGCAGGGGTTGATGGGCTTCTTTGGTCAACAATTGTTGAGGTAGCAGTGGTTGAGCTTTGACAGCTGTTTTGAACATCTGCTGCTCTACCAATTGATGCAGACTTTTGTTGTGGAATGATGATTTCATATCCATAGTCTGATGAAGTACTTTGTGATGGACCTGCACTGTTAGTCTTGACAGTAGTATTTTCAAAAGTAAATTTATCAAGATCAAACAATTCTGCAGGGTTTGCTGGGATTTTCATTGATAAAAGTTCATTGAACTTTACATTCAAAGTCTCTTCCACTGGCTTAGTCCTTGTGTTAAACACCTTGTAGGCCTGAGCAGTGGTTGAGTATCCCAGATGATAACCACAATCAATTTTAGCTGCAAACTTTGAGATAGAATCTTTTAAGTTTAAAATGAAACATGGGCAGCCAAAAACTTTGAAATATGAAATCAATGGCTTTATTTTATACAGCAGTTCGTAAGCAGTCTTTTGATGTCTAGGGTTGATTAAAACTCTGTTTTGGACATAGCAAGCAGTGTTTACTGCTTCTGCCCAAAAAATTAATGGCAAACCTGAATCAGCAAGCATGGTTCTTGAAGCTTCAATCAAGGTCCTGTTCTTTCTCTCAACAACCCCATTTTGCTCTGGTGTTCTTGGAATGCTGTACTGCCTTACAATTCCTTTTGACACACAGAAATCATCTAACTCCTTATTTGTGAACTCTGTGCCATTATCACTCCTAAAGATTTTCACTGGAAGATCAAACTACTTTTCAACCTGGTAACAAAGTCTTGTAGAATGCCTGCAGTCTCATCTTTTGGAATGTAAAAAGTAAGTCCATGTAAACCTAGAAAAGTCATCAACAATAACCAAACAATATCTTTTCTTCCTAAGACTCATGACTTTAACTGGGCCAAACAAATCCATATGAAGCATTTGCAAACACTTGGTTGTTTTGGACTCTTCAATTGATTTGTATGAGCTTTTATATTGTTTTCCTTTTAGGCAGGAAACACAATGCTCAGGACAGGTGAACAGTTAGGTAAACCTCTTACTAACCCCTGTTTGGATATAGCAGTGATTGTCTTGAGATTTGTGTGCCCCAATCTCCTGTGCCATAATTCTGTCTCTTTGTTAGAGGCAGTTGAGAACAGACAGGCATCAGTCCTAGGGCTCTCTTTTGACATATCAACTACATAAACATTGCCACTTCTTTGAGCAACAAGTTGGATTTTTCCATTTTTTATTATTTCTTCAATCTTTTTAACCATTTCTGGTCCAACAATCCTACAACAATCCTTTGTGAAGAATGAGCCATAGCCCTTATCACTCATTTGTGAGACACTCAGGAGGTTGAATTTTAGATTGTCTATTAGATTGACATTTTCAAATTTGACATTACCAGACTGTACTGTACCAGACCCCAGAACCTTCCCTTTACTATTATTACCAAAGGATATATCACCCCCTCCATGGATTTTGAAATATTTTAGTAGGGCTCTACATCCTGTCATGTGCCTGGAGCCTCCACTATCTACATACCAAAGGCTATGTAAGCATGCAGAAGCTCCCTGCATGAAGTAAAAGGATTAGTTCATTTGGGTCTCCAAAGCCAACAAGGCTTTGGATGGGGTCTCAACAGTGTCTGTGTTTTGTTTAGGTGGATGGACAGTGGTTAGCTCAGGGGTTTGGACAGTTTTGGTACTGTTTTTCTCTAACCACTGCTGGGGGTCTTGCCCAATGATCTGCTGGTACCCAAAAGGATGCCCATTCACTCTTGGTTTAGAAGGCTTTTTGTAAACCTCATAAACATGTGGGATCCTTTGGTATGGTGGTTGACCTTTACGTCTTCGGTATTGGTTGGCAGGGGGTGCATCAGTCACCTGAACATCTCTTTTAACAGAGGTTTGGTTCAACTGTTTTGTAACAGCTGTTTGAACTGGCACAAACAGTGGTTGATTCTGTTTGAACTGGCACAAACAGTGGTTGATTCTTGGTGAATTTGACAGATGATGTTGATGAACTCAAGGATGTTTTTGCAGTGTACTCATTCCTTTTTACATCAAAGGATTTGAGATACACACATTCCTGAGTTTTGTGGTTTGTCTTACCACAAATGGTGCAGCTCTCAGCAGGTACAATAACACTAGTTTTGTTGATATCATACGCTTTTAGATGAAAACAGTCTTTTGTTAGATGATTCTTCTTTTCATAGAAATCACAAAACAGGTTTTTAACTTTTTCTCTTCTTTTCTTCTTCTCAGACTCCTTAGCAACAGAGTTTTGAACCACTGTTGGGATGTCTTTGAGAGGAATGACCTTTGCTTTAGGAGCTTTTAGACCATCAGTGGTTGTGATGTGCATTGGTTTAAAATTTTCAAGAATGTCACACTTATCAGACCATGTGGGTTTAAATTGGTATTTCTCAATTTCCTCAAAGGTTGAGGATCCCACAGATCTTTACAGAGTGATTTTGTTACCAAGTTTGTCAGTTATCTTAACTTCTTGGCCATTCTTGTTGGTTGGTGTTATTTCAACTGAACCAACTTGTTTTGCAGCAGTGTTTTCAATTTCATCATATTTTCTAAACCCTATGCCAAATTTTACATTGCTTTCAAGCATGACCTCATAACCTTTGTAAGATTCCACCCATCTTTCACAAGTGATTTGGGTGGATTCCAACTCCTTTTTGCAAACTTGATATTTTTTCTACCATTGTTTGGAGTTGGTTCTTAGTTATGCTATGCTCCTCTTTTAGACTGCAGATTTCTTTATCCTTTTCAGCCAATTTGTTTTTAAGTTCTTTTAAAGACTTTTCAAATTTGACTTCATCATTCAACACTCTATCCCTAAGGTTTTCATTCACTTCTTTGATGTTAGCAAATGCTATGATACATTTGTCTGAACACAGATTTTCAAGAACCTGAGATGATACCTTAGCTGCATCCATCATGGCACAATCACAAGTATGCTCTTTCTCATCAGTCACCTTCTCTTCCTCTTCAGACCAGGGGTCAGACAGTGGTTCTATCATGGGTTCTGAATTTTCTCCCAGCAGTATTTCACCAACAACAGCAGTAACCACTGCTTCAGCAACTTCATCCACTATTTCTGCACTTGACTGTCTTTCTTCAGCTTCCAGCCCTTCTGGTATTGACTCTAATGCCATAAGACAAAATTTATCATTAGAAACATCATTAGTAGCATAGAGTGCAAAATTTTCATCACCAAGTTCATCAGGCATACTGCTCCAGTCAACAAAGCCTTGAGTGAAAAAACTTTGCTGATCTGGTTGAACCACTGCTGGTGGTGCAGCTTGTTGTGGTGCAACTGGTTGCACTTGAACCTGAGGTACAGGAGCTTGGACATACTGAATTTGAGGGACAGTTGTAACACCCTTGTTATTATTTTAAAGGTTTTCGTATATATAACGAAAATAAACATGTAATTACGATTAAGGATCCTTATAAAATACTAGTAATTTAAAACTTTTACAACTTAAAAGTTTACAACATAATGTAATTAAGTTCGTCATTTAAAAGTAACAACGAAACGTCGTGCGGAAGCTTGTTTCTTGATCGTGTTCGGTTCTTCATTTAGCTTGATCATCCTCCGGTACTAGAAATTTACCTACAACTCATAAGACATGAGTTAGATTAGTTATACGTAGCTTAAAACGTATTTAAACGGGTTCGCAATGCGTATAATATTAAAATAAACATTTTTTTTATTTATGGAACCCGTCGCGTCGCGCGACGGCTCCTTGCTTTTGCCGTCGCGTGGCGCGACGCCCTGTTTTGTCCAGAATTGTTTGTTGCTGAACTGCAGATTCCCAGCTCAAAAACTCAAACTTATAATTCACAAAAACGTGCATAACTTTTGTTCTACTTATCCGATTCGCGTGATTCTTTTTCTCACGCGATCGTAATTTAATTCTTCATCCTATGGAGTTAAAACCTGATATAAAACTACTTAAAAATTCAGAATTTCAAGCTCTCGGCTTGAAATTCCTGTTTAACACTTTTGACCCAATTCGCTTGTTTAACTATAATCTTATTCATACGTACCTGGCTCGGATCAACACAATGACCCGTTTTTAATACCTTGTCTCGCTAAATTGTTATATCATAGCATTGATAAATCGTAACTTGTTTTGTCCTGTAAGCATAAGACTCGACAAACACTTATTAGTCGTAAATTGTCAAATGGTGTCAACATCACCATTTGACCCGTTTGGTCTAAACGACCAACCATTTGCGCTTAGATTGAATGGCATCTATTTACCATTTCGTTTAGTAACTATTTCGGATTTTTCACCAATTAGTTAGGTCTCTTACATCCGTTTCTTAAGCGTTTACTCAATTTGGCTTATGCCACTTGGTGTCGTTTTAAACTTCAATTTTAATCCATTTTCACTTGACCAAATCACCGTTTTCTTCTTTTTAATTCTTTAGGCCTACTTATAAAGTAGCCGTTCGGAAACTCGTTATCTAAATTACCAATTCACCTTTTTATATCATTAATCTTGGTTGTCCCGACTCCTACCATTTAGCGTCGGAGACCATATTCCAAATATCGTCTTTATCGTATTTACAACTTATAAAATAAATACGTATTCTACAAAAAGGTGTAAGTTTCACTTACCTTGCATCCATGGCACACTTTTCTTTCCACACTCGCTCCGTTTGACACGCTTCATCCACAAGCTTCCACCTAGCTTGTTAAGCGCCAAACTATTATCCAATGTTCACAAGGTGGTTAGATTAACCATAATTTAATATGATCTTCCACCTTACACATTTCTATGCATTCATCCGAACACTTAATATAATCACGTTTTACACACAACCAAGTAGACCGCGATTTCATTTAGGCATTTCATATCACTGAAAATGGGCTGTTTTTGGTGACTTGGTTAACCTGTTTACAAGTCTTCAAAAATTATGATTTTTTTATGTGGCGTACCGCTCGGAGAGTTAGGCCTTGTGTTAAAGTTTCAAGATCTAACTCTTTACCAAAAATTCGTAAAAATTCATTTACTAAGCTACAATCAGATTCATCACTACGGACTGCAGCTTACGGAAAAATTCATTTAAAATTCCTCGTTTATCCGATTGACGAAATTCCAATTGGAGATTTTGTTAATCACTTAAAACTATCTACAGTAAAAATTTGAGATCATAAATAAATTCCAAAATTGAGTTATAACATTCGTAATGGGCTGCAAATTCTGCCAGAAAACGCAGCTTGAACCTTCGATACGGAAAAATTCATAAAACGCTCAATTTTCGTCGAAAAAATGCGATTCCAGTGGGGTTTTAAAGATATTTCCTGGAATTACATTTTAGACTCAAGAAACACATGTTTTTGTCACGTTTTGTCCATGTTACAGCCAATACAAGTCGGCTGTAAATTCTGATCAGAAGCAGTTTGAATTCAGCTTTCAATTAAAACATGTTCATGACATCATAACACTAGTTTTAGCAATCAAAACCCTAAAAACATCTCATACATGAATTTAGCATCAACAAAATCTGAATTTACTTGAGTTAAGCATGATTTCAATATATACTTGTCTAGGGTTTACTCCTAAACACTACAATGTTCCTATTTCATCCATATAACAAGCATGCATCAAATTTTTTTGAACTCTCTAGGTTCATCCAGAAATTTAGATGGAAATTTTCTACAAAATTTACATACCTTATGATCCCTTTTCAGAGGAGATCACCAATCTATGCTCAAATTTTGTTTTGGAACCGATTTGTGCCTTCATTTTGTTGATTTTGCTGAAATTAGGGTTAGACCCCTTTTCTCCTGCTCTGGTCGATCGACCCACACACACCAGTGTGTGTTTTTCCTTTTTTATATAAATCTTTTAATTAAAACACTTTCCTAGTTTCCCACCTTTAGTCCCCCAAGTTAGAGGTTTTATAAAAAGGAGTTAGTAATCTTTGATTTTTTTTTACTCATTCTCTTAATTACCCATTTATAACTAAGTTAATTATTTCTAGTTAACTTAGTAGGTTCCGGGAGTTATAATCCGTTTATTTTCAGTCCCGTTAACTTGGGTCCCTTTTTTTTTTTTATAAACTTTGTCTTCTCAAGTCGTTTGCTCTCTTTTTATTTATTATTAGGCTTATTTATTTAAACCCTAATAATTTCCGGGTAAACCTTTACCGCTAACGACATTTTACCCGCTCTTTAGTATTAACGGGGTTTAATTACCAAACCCGTTTTTGGGGTGTTACAAGTCTACCCCCTTAAAGAGGTTTCGTCCCCGAAACCTTATTTACGTATTCCTTTTAATTCAGACTAAACGAACTTGGTTTCATTGTCAAGACATTCATTCGTTCTTTTCAAACTAACGTTTTCATTTATATTGACGCGTACGTCCTTCACATGTAAGGCCTCGCAGGCCGTTATTTTAGCTTATATCCATTATCCTTATTAACCGAGTTGTCACTTGGCCACTTAGTCTCATTAGTCTGTTAGCATGTTTATCCCGCGCTTGTCTTATGTTAGCAAGCGCTTTGTATTTGTCATGACATTTTCCTAACTTTGAATAGCTTTATCGGTTAGACTAATTAGTCGCCGTCACTTCATACCCCGTCATCCGGGTATACTATTTTGCCATCTCTGGCCTTATCGGTGTTTAAGATTTTCTATTTCCTCTCATACTACTTATGTTCGTTAAAACGTTGCTTTTGACTATAAACTAAATTTTTATTTTATGTTTCCTTTTTGTCTTACATCTTTCTCTCATTTCTAGGAATGTTACTTCCGATGATCTATTCCTTTCCGTTATTATTTAATGCGGGGAATTATAACCAATTCCCACGCTTAACCCATATGACCCGTAGGTTCTTTCACTTAGCCTCGTAGGCTATTTATTTAGATTTTCACCTTTTTACCCCTTTAAGGTGAGACCCCTACAATTCGTTTCTTTCTATTTGTGACCCGAATGTCTTTTTGGTCCCGTAGACTTTAACACTATTTATAATCCCGTAGGTTATGATGATCCCGTAGATCGTCTTTTATCCATGTCTATATTCAAAGGTATATATACATATATAGCTTCAAAGCATCTCTTATTATGTTTGGAATTGTTTATTTTCGCTTTTGAACTTTAGTTGGCCTTGACCGTAGTCTAAAGCTTCGTTCGTTTACTCTTGGACTAATCTTCCGACTTTATGACTCTTTACGTCATTTACACGTCGGTTTGTTCTACGCTCACCGTTATCCAGTTCTTACCTGTACTTCTTTACAACCTGTTACCCGGGTTCTCTATTTTAATGTTTTTAACATTCTTGTTTCGCTAGTTTGCGTTTTTCCTATCTACATTCCTTTACGACCCATCACATAGGTTCATTAATATTTCGCGCTTCTATTATTCGGTTAGCACCTATTTGTACTACCAATTTCTTATATTGTATTTGTCTCGTTTGACTTATTCGTGTGAGGTTTTATCACTTATGAACGTTAAACTTCGTTCTTTATTCGACCCGTTCAACTCTAAAATAGTTGAACATAGTTATCAAAATTTCTGTTTGCAAATTCTCACCGTCTTTTAGTCATGACTGTCACGGCCCCAGCCCCGGTTTGACCCGGTCAGGAGCCGCGGGACAGGAACCCGTGGTATCGATGATGCTACAGCGGAAGAATTTTAACATGATCTTTTCAAAACTCAAAATGCCCAATTATTTTATTTCCATAAATTGGGATAAATCCCATAATTTACAACAGAGGAATTTAATTAGGAAATTCCCTGATTTATTTAAAACATGTTTATTCATTTTAACTGAGCCACCTCTTCAAGCTTGTTAGTGCTCCGTAGCACGTTTCCTTGATTTACAGCAGGTCGCCTGAAACATGTTTTAAAAATATTTTATCAGCGGGGAAATGCTGGCGAGTCACTCAATTTAATAAAATGACACGTAGTTATCAATTACAGCATAAGGGCGATTACAATGGCTTCTATCTTATTTTTATCTGGCGCCGTGTCACATTGCGTGACGATGGTCATACCACTATTGGGTCTTTCCCCAAGTAGTGACGATCACTGTTAGGATATATTAGCCTAACCAGTGAAAATTAGTAATGTGCACAATACCTCACTAGCCAGTGATTAAGATAACCACGACTTACTCCCTGTAATTATAACATTTGAAAATAATTTGAGGTATTGTAAAACATTTGATAAAAAGAGAATGACTCACATTGCAAGTTTAATTGGACAAAGCTTAGCCTACTGATTAGCCTTTTTGACCTAAATTAAATAACATGCACACGAACGGGGTTAGTAACTAATACAACATTTACGATAACTCACGAGATTAATCCCTCACAATGAATGACAAAGTGCGATACTGAAACATCCATCGAATTCACGACGAATGACAAAGCATAACCCTAATGTGGGCAGCACTTAAACATCCATTGGATAGTTTAATCGATCGGACATTGAATCGTAGTAGCGATCGAGTTATTACCCTGTTATCGCTGCGGAAATTTCGAGCTTGTGTGTGTTTTTGGACTATTTCTACAATAACTCAGTGTACGTTTTGAGTTTTAACGTCGAACAAACGAGGAACTTGTAACACCCGTTCTTATAAATCTAGGTTTAACGTATATTTTGCGAAAATAATCATGTGATTAATGATTACATATACATCAAAATGCGGGTTTGTTAAAAACTTTTACAATTTAAGTGATATACATAATGTAATTTTATTCGCCGTTTAAAATAACGACAAAACAACGTTGCGGAAGCTTTGTTTAACGTGTGTTCGGTTCTTGCTCGACGCTTGATCTTCATCCGGGACTCTCGACATTCACCTGTGATCAAAACCAACTTAAAGGTCAGTTTTGATAATTAAATAGTGAGTATAATGAGGAAATTTAAAAAAATCCAACATTGATATCCTGCACCCAAAAACAATAACTTATTTCTGATCTCCACCGTAAGTTACGGTGGCACCGTAAGTTACGGTGGCTCAAGTATTAACAATTCCCTACCGTACAACAGTAGATTAGCACCGTAACCCAAATCAACTCCACCGTAACTTATGGTGGCACCGTAAGTTACGGTGGACTCTGCATCCATCTTTTCCATTTTGCCGTAATTTGACACGAAATCATTCATATCTTTCAAACCGTTTATCCGTTTGACCTACCGTTTCTTCCTACATGTTTGAAATTTGATTTTCCATCATATGGAGTTAAAATCCGACATCCGGCTTGATAAAATTTAAGACTTTTAAGTCTTCGGCTTATTACTCTTTTACCAAAATTTGACCCGTTTGTGATTTTGTCAAACATACAAGTTTGTTTGACCCTTATTTCTTACAAACCTAATAAATTCAATAATGTCTAATATATTAGGTTCCGATTATAGAATTATATACCTTCTTTAACCCATTTTCACCCATATGCTTATTTTGACCCGTTTGAGGTATTTAAGCATATTATAAGCACCAATTGCTTTCATTCATTTTCAGATACATATGTCCACATTTCTTATCAAAGGATCTTCCACCACAACTATATTTGTGGTGGATTCAATGTGGTGATTTATATGTACCAAAAATTACCCTTCAAATCGTTATTTTACGGCAAAGACTCAAATAGAGCCATTTGACTAACATATTACGTCTTCCACTTCTATACTTATTCCAAGTATCCATCAAATCATGAAATTCGTTTCCAAACAACCTTTAAGGGTTGTTTGTTTTATTTAGCCTACAAGGGCGTTTTGGTCGATTTTGGTCCTTCTTTTGTGACGAAGGATTCTCACTAATTATTCGACCAAATAGCACTTTCAACTACAACCTAATTATGCGTACCTGGCTCGGATCAACGTATTGGCCCGTTTTAATACCTTGTCTTGACTTATTTTGTTATTCCATAGCTTCGCTAATTCACGAGCCGTTCATCCTGCGAGCATGAGACTCGACATACACTTATTAGTCGTTATTTGTCAAATGGTATTAATATTACCATTTGATCCCTTTTTATTCTTTTTACTAGTTTTGGCTTACTTATAAAGTAGCCGTTCGAAAACCCATTTTATCTTATATTCCGACCCAAATCATTTCGTGTCGGAAACCATATTTCGAATATTATCTCTGTCATATTTATGACTTATAGAATAGATATGTATTCTACAAAAATAAACGGTGTAAGTTTTACTTACCTCTCTTCCGAACTACGCTTTTCCTTTCCTTCTTGATTCGTTTGATCCGCTCCCTCATCAAGCTTCCACCTAGCTTGTTACGCGTCAAACTATCATCATTCGTTTTCAAGGTGGTTAGTTTAATCATAATTTAATACGATTATTCCACCTTACACATTTCATATCAAAATTTACCATTTATCTAATTATAGGTCAGTTTGACTTTTTAAAAGTCAAATGCCCATTAGTATACTAATTGCATATTCGAGTTCATCAACTAGTTCTAGCATTCTTTAATTACCCGGTAGGCGTTATCTTTAGACCACCGTTTTAACCAAAGTTCTAACCATGTTCATCACATTTGGAACTCTTTTTAATCACATTTTGCATAATAGCCAAAACATCACAACTAGGTGTTTTAACTACAAAAATTCTAGTTTCGAGCCTTCTTTGAGGCATTTCAACAAACACTTTAAGGGCAGAATTTTGCATGTTTATTTATCAAGTCTCTAGCTTATCTCTTAGCCCTAATTTCACATAAATCAACCATCTTACAAAGTGGTTAACTTCTATAATTTCTGAAATCACTTCAAAATTGTCAATTTACACTAGATCAACAATCTATTTCCTAATGTTCATCAAATTTCACATAACTCACTAATCACCTACAATGGTGATTATAGTTTTCACTAAAATTTCACATGATTTCAGCTTGTGTTTGTCTAGGGTTTGTCCCTAGACACTATAGTTGTTCCTAAATCATCATAACATACAAATGCAACCATAAATTCAGAAATTCCCAATTTCATGAGAATTTCAAGCTAAGAGTTTTCATTAAATTTTACATACCTTTTAATCCTCTTGTGATGAGGATCAATAATCCATGCTTTAATTTCGATTTTGAACTGAATTGGACCTTCAATTTGCAAGTTTAGTGAAATTCTAGGGTTTTGAAGAGTGGGGATCGACCTGCTCTCTTCTTTGATCGACCAGACACCTCTAATTGGGGTGTTTGGTTTATTTTTATTTGTTTTATTAAATTCTAGTTTCTAGTTCTACAACTTAGGTCCCTCCACTTTTGTATAACTCATAGTTTGGCTAATTTTAACCCTATTATAAGTTATCTCTAGACTATTAGCTAACTAGGTTAAAATTCCTAGTTAGTAAATTCTTGTTTATTTAATAATTCAAATATTCACCGGGTTACTTTTACCACTAAAGGTAAATTACCCGTCTTTTAATATAAACGTGGTTTGATTACCAAACCCGTTTTCGGGGTGTTACAAGTCTACCCCCCTTAAAGAGGTTTCGTCCTCGAAACCTTTTCTTACATAATTTATTGAGTTTAACTCAATATATTCGATCCGCGAAATCTTTTACACATTACTTATACTTTTATCCAATAGTTAGTATTACCAGAAAAGTATGATAACATCTTTTTGGTTACTAATTGTCTACTTAACTCATACGACATAGTGCAACTTGAAATAACGTAATCTCGTTATTTCCACTAGTTTAGTTAACTTAGCGATATCCATTGCTTTCATATAATATCGAATTCTTTATGCATCCGTTACTTTAACCCGTTTAAAGGTCTTTAGTGAAATATTTCACTTTCAGCAATAATTTCTTTTGTTTTCAGATTTATTCATTCGGTTTAGTTATACCGAATCCATCGCTTACAAGCAAACCAAATTTCTTGACTTGAATTGCTAACCTTAACCGGTATCACTAACTAGACTTATTAGTCCAGTTACTTTTACCGCTCGCTTGGTTATAATTTTATTCTACCTCACTTTGCATTTCTTGACCGTGATCGTGTCACATCATGTTTAATTCATATGAACCTTTCATTTTCGAAAACATCACTTTTTTGAATATATCGTCTTGCGCCTATTAGTGTCAAGTCTTGTATCCTTCATGCTTACTATTTAAATTCCTATCAGAATTTATATTTGTAAAAACATTATTTCTTACTAAAACTTGAAGTTTTAGTTTAACGTTTTATCTTTAATTTATGACAAACAATTTTGACGATTTGACATTTACTCTTTTACAGTCTTTGTTTTACGCGAGGATTCTCAACTGGTTCCCTCGCTTTGTTTAAGTAACCCATAGGTTTTTATCACTTAGCCTTATGGGCTATTTTGATTAGACTTTCACCTCTTTAAGGCGAAGTCCTTATAACTTCTTTCTAATCATGACCCGTGGGTCGTTTTAGTCCCGTAGATCTTTCATTTGTTTATAACCCTAAAGGTTATGTTGATCCCGTAGATCACTCCTTACTCATGTCATTCTTAAAATACATGTTTGGTGTCAAGGCACCCCGTTTTTGTTCGAAGAATCGTTTAGTTTCAAGCTTAGGTCTCGTTAACCTTAATTGTAGTTTCATGGCTATAATTGTTTTCTTTCGGACAATTTTCCGATTTTATGACTTCTCACGTCATTTATGCGTCAGTTCTTCTTATGCTTACTGTTATTTGATTTGCATATATTCTTATTTGGTTATATCCCATTACCGGGCTCATTATTCTCTTGCATTTAACGCTACCTTTATCTGGCTAGCGCTCATTTGTGCCATTCGGCGTTATATTGTATTCAACCTGTTTGACCTATTAATGTGAAATCTATCACTTATAAACAATCAACTTTATTCTTTATTCAACCCATTCGACTTCGAATAGTTGAACATATTTACTCACAATTTCTATATACGAGATTTTATAGTCATACTCGTAATCCAAGTCCTTTGATTTTTTTTTAACCCGCGTTCACGTCTCTTGGTTTACGCATGTGTTTAATTCTTACCCATCAACCGGGTGTTTTACCGAAGTCATTATTATTGCAACCCTCCCGGTATGCATTAAGACCTCGCTTCATTCTTAAATTCCTACTTTGTCTTTAAGTTTGACGTTTTACAAAAACGACCCGTTAAGGGACATATTTGCATTTTCCGGGTTCGAGTGTAAGTACACTCCCTCCCAATACTTGTCTAAATCATTTTACATGCTTGCGTTTTCTGGGTTCGAGTGTAAGTACACTCCCTCCCAATACTTGTCTAAATCATTTTACATGCTTGCGTTTTCTGGGTTCGAGTGTAAGTACACTCCCTCCCAATACTTGTCTAAATCATTTTACATGCTTGCGTTTTCTGGGTTCGAGTGTAAGTACACTCCCTCCCAATACTTGTCTAAATCATTTTACATGCTTGCGTTTTCTGGGTTCGAGTGTAAGTACACTCCCTCCCAATACTTGTCTAAATCATTTTACATGCTTGCGTTTTCTGGGTTCGAGTGTAAGTACACTCCCTCCCAATACTTGTCTAAATCATTTTACATGCTTGCGTTTTCTGGGTTCGAGTGTAAGTACACTCCCTCCCAATACTTGTCTAAATCATTTTACATGCTTCTTTGTCCCATCACTCGGGCTCATTATCCTAATGTAATACGCTTCCATCACTCGGTTGTGCGTTTACATTATTATCAAATGTTTTGCTTATCTGATTCATTTGGGTACTTTTTAATTAGTCCCATTCACCCCGCCCTTACTACATCGGATGTAAACGTGTCCGCCATAAGAAGTTCATGGTATCATATGCCACTACTTACTTGGCCAGAGTAAGTGATTAACACATGACACGCATGACCTTTTTATAGTTTTCACATCACGCCCTATGTAAGTAATGCCTCTATTTGTTTCTCTTGGAAACAATATCCCGAACACATTTTCTATTCGGGTTTTTTTCCAAGTTTTTAATCTACATATGCAACTTTCAATTTCTACATATTTGTTGCATAATACTATTTGTGCAATTATATTTAAAATGTGCACCTGGTAATGCTTGCCTTAACGGGCTTTCTTGCCATTACCCTTGTTCGCGGTCGTTACGCAATTTAGTCCTCGGTGAGCATGCTCCTCTTGTCATACTTCGGACCGTTCCATCATCATATCCACGATTCGTTTGACTCTCGTCGTCTTCAAATGCGAGTGTCCTTCAATTAAAACATTCACAAAAGTTAGTAACGTCAACTTCAATAATCGCCCGTATTATAATACAAGGCTCTTTCTACTATACGCGTCAACGCGCGTCTTTTCGTCAACTATATCAATCATTTTAATTGGGGTAACGTGTATCACACGATAGCCCTATGTGTTGTTTACAACACCTTAGCATGCTAAACTATTAACATACATGTACTTACCGGATTTGCGATCAAGCCTTGAACCGAACACCAATTCTTTATTAAGAGCATAAGGTTTAAGTCCAAGCATAGCTTTCCCGCCATACTTGAATCTCTTAAACCAAGGCTTTGATACCAACTTGTAACACCCGTTCTTATAAATCTAGGTTTAACGTATATTTTGCGAAAATAATCATGTGATTAATGATTACATATACATCAAAATGCGGGTTTGTTAAAAACTTTTACAATTTAAGTAATATACATAATGTAATTTTATTCGCCGTTTAAAATAACGACAAAACAACGTTGCGGAAGCTTTGTTTAACGTGTGTTCGGTTCTTGCTCGACGCTTGATCTTCATCCGGGACTCTCGTCATTCACCTGTGATCAAAACCAACTTAAAGGTCAGTTTTGATAATTAAATAGTGAGTATAATGAGGAAATTTAAAAAAATCCAACATTGATATCCTGCACCCAAAAACAATAACTTATTTCTGATCTCCACCGTAACTTACGGTGGCACCGTAAGTTACGGTGGCTCAAGTATTAACAATTCCCTACCGTACAACAGTAGATTAGCACCGTAACCCAAATCAACTCCACCGTAACTTACGGTGGCACCGTAAGTTACGGTGGACTCTGCATCCATCTTTTCCATTTTGCCGTAATTTGACACGAAATCATTCGTATCTTTCAAACCGTTTATCCGTTTGACCTACCGTTTCTTCCTACATGTTTGAAATTTGATTTTCCATCATATGGAGTTAAAATCCGACATCCGGCTTGATAAAATTTAAGACTTTTAAGTCTTCGGCTTATTACTCTTTTACCAAATTTTGACCCGTTTGTGATTTTGTCAAACATACAAGTTTGTTTGACCCTTATTTCTTACAAACCTAATAAATTCAATAATGTCTAATATATTAGGTTCCGATTATAGAATTATATACCTTCTTTAACCCATTTTCACCCATATGCTTATTTTGACCCGTTTGAGGTATTTAAGCATATTATAAGAACCAATTGCTTTCATTCATTTCCAGATACATATGTCCACATTTCTTATCAAAGGATCTTCCACCACAACTATATTTGTGGTGGATTCAATGTGGTGATTTATATGTACCAAAAATTACCCTTCAAATCGTTATTTTACGGCAAAGACTCAAATAGAGCCATTTGACTAACATATTACGTCTTCCACTTCTATACTTATTCCAAGTATCCATCAAATCATGAAATTCGTTTCCAAACAACCTTTAAGGGTTGTTTGTTTTATTTAGCCTACAAGGGCGTTTTGGTCGATTTTGGTCCTTCTTTTGTGACGAAGGATTCTCACTAATTATTCGACCAAATAGCACTTTCAACTACAACCTAATTATGCGTACCTGGCTCAGATCAACGTATTGGCCCGTTTTAATACCTTGTCTTGACTTATTTTGTTATTCCATAGCTTCGCTAATTCACGAGCCGTTCATCCTGCGAGCATGAGACTCGACATACACTTATTAGTCGTTATTTGTCAAATGGTATTAATATTACCATTTGATCCCTTTTTATTCTTTTTACTAGTTTTGGCTTACTTATAAAGTAGCCGTTCGAAAACCCATTTTATCTTATATTCCGACCCAAATCATTTCGTGTCGGAAACCATATTTCGAATATTATCTCTGTCATATTTATGACTTATAGAATAGATATGTATTCTACAAAAATAAACGGTGTAAGTTTTACTTACCTCTCTTCCGAACTACGCTTTTCCTTTCCTTCTTGATTCGTTTGATCCGCTCCCTCATCAAGCTTCCACCTAGCTTGTTACGCGTCAAACTATCATCATTCGTTTTCAAGGTGGTTAGTTTAATCATAATTTAATACGATTATTCCACCTTACACATTTCATATCAAAATTTACCATTTATCTAATTATAGGTCAGTTTGACTTTTTAAAAGTCAAATGCCCATTAGTATACTAATTGCATATTCGAGTTCATCAACTAGTTCTAGCATTCTTTAATTACCCCGTAGGCGTTATCTTTAGACCACCGTTTTAACCAAAGTTCTAACCACGTTCATCACATTTGGAACTCTTTTTAATCACATTTTGCATAATAGCCAAAACATCACAACTAGGTGTTTTAACTACAAAAATTCTAGTTTCGAGCCTTCTTTGAGGCATTTCAACAAACACTTTAAGGGCAGAATTTTGCATGTTTATTTATCAAGTCTCTAGCTTATCTCTTAGCCCTAATTTCACATAAATCAACCATCTTACAAAGTGGTTAACTTCTATAATTTCTGAAATCACTTCAAAATTGTCAATTTACACTAGATCAACAATCTATTTCCTAATGTTCATCAAATTTCACATAACTCACTAATCACCTACAATGGTGATTATAGTTTTCACTAAAATTTCACATGATTTCAGCTTGTGTTTGTCTAGGGTTTGTCCCTAGACACTATAGTTGTTCCTAAATCATCATAACATACAAATGCAACCATAAATTCAGAAATTCCCAATTTCATGAGAATTTCAAGCTAAGAGTTTTCATTAAATTTTACATACCTTTTAATCCTCTTGTGATGAGGATCAATAATCCATGCTTTAATTTCGATTTTGAACTGAATTGGACCTTCAATTTGCAAGTTTAGTGAAATTCTAGGGTTTTGAAGAGTGGGGATCGACCTGCTCTCTTCTTTGATCGACCAGACACCTCTAATTGGGGTGTTTGGTTTATTTTTATTTGTTTTATTAAATTCTAGTTTCTAGTTCTACAACTTAGGTCCCTCCACTTTTGTATAACTCATAGTTTGGCTAATTTTAACCCTATTATAAGTTATCTCTAGACTATTAGCTAACTAGGTTAAAATTCCTAGTTAGTAAATTCTTGTTTATTTAATAATTCAAATATTCACCGGGTTACTTTTACCACTAAAGGTAAATTACCCGTCTTTTAATATAAACGTGGTTTGATTACCAAACCCGTTTTCGGGGTGTTACAGAATTGCAATAGCCAAACTCTCCTATTTATACCTGAAAAACCGCGCCCTCGCGTGGCGCGAGGACCTCTCAAGTGGCGCGAGGGACACCCTACTACCATAGGGTAGCCTCGTGTACAGGTAGCTTAGCTGAGTTGGTCTTGCATGCAAATTCGTTAAACACGTAAAACTGTTTGGATATTATCAACTAGGGTTTTACCCCCTTGAGTTTTAGGGGCCCTGATCCTGATTCTGATTGTTCTGAAAATTTTAGGGTTTATGCAGGATCACTTGGGTTTCTCAATTAGGGTTTCCTTTTATACCAAATATAATAATAAATAATAGTTTTGGTGAGAGTTGTTACATCCTCCCCACCTTAATAAAAATCTTGTCCTCGAGATTTTAATTGAACAAGTGAGGATACTTTCGCCTCATTTCTGATTCCAGCTCCCACGTGTATTCAGATCCTCTCTTTGAATCCCACTTGACTTTGACCAACACAAGTCGTTTGTGCTTGAGAAATTTGATCTTTTTATCTTCTATTTGTAATGGTTTCTCAACAAATTTTAACTTTTCATTTACCTCTATATCTTGCAGAGATACTACCAGGGATTAGTCAGATAGACATTTCTTGAGATTGGATACATGAAATATGTTATGTACTCCAGCTAATTCTTCTGGTAGTTGTAACCGATAGGCAACTGGTCCTATACGTTGGATTACTGAAAATGGTCCTACGTATCTTGGACTTAGCTTTCCTTTCTTACCGAATCGAACTACTCCTTTCCAAGGAGATACTTTCAAAAGTACTTTGTCTCCAATTTGAAACTCGAGTGGCTTACGTCGATTATCTGCATAACTCTTCTGGCGATCTCGAGCCGTCTTTAATCCTTCCTTGATTTGAGTAATCTTGTCGGTAGTTTCTTGCACAATCTCGGGACCTGATAATTGACTTTCTCCTATTTCTGCCCAACAAACTGGAGTTCTGCACTTACGTCCATATAGTGCTTCGAATGGGGCAGCTTCGATACTTGAATGATAACTATTGTTATAGGAGAATTCAATTAAGGATAAATGATCGTCCCAATTTCCACCAAAATCTATCACACATGCTCGGAGCATGTCTTCCAGAGTTTGGATTGTCCTTTCACTTTGCCCGTCTGTTTATGGATGATATGATGTACTTAAATTTAGTCGGGTTCCCATTGCTTCCTGGAAACTTTTCCAGGAATGGGAAGTAAAACGGCTATCTCTATCCGATATAATGGAGAGTGGAACTCCATGTAAGGATACTATTTCATCCACATACAGTTTTGCCAACCTTTCCATGCTAAAGGTTTCTTTCATGGGTAGAAAATGAGCTGATTTGGTTAATCGATCCACAATTACCCAAATCGCATCATTACCTTTTCTGGTTTTTGGTAACTTGGTAACAAAATCCATTGTTATGAGTTCCCATTTCCATACAGGCATTTCTAGTTGTTGAAGTAAACCTGATGGTTTCTGGTGTTCTGCCTTAACTTGTGAACAAGTAAGACACTTAGAAACATATCTAGTTATATCCTTTTTCATACCTATCCACCAGAAATTATTTCTTAAATCTTGGTACATTTTATTGTTACCAGGATGCATGGTATATCTAGATTTATGGGCTTCCTCTAGAATTTGATTCCTTAATTCTCCCTGCTTAGGTACCCAAATTCGTTTCTTATGAAATCTCCAAATTCCATCACTTCCTTGTTCCAATTCTTTTATTCGTCCATTCATTCCTTCAGCATCGTCCTTGATTGCTATTTCTTGAATATTCTTTAGTTGTTCCATTAAATCTAACTGTAGATTTAATCTAAGAGCACGAACCCTTCGTTGTTTCTCATGATACTTACGACTTAGGGCATCGGCAACTACATTTTCCTTTCCTTCGTGATATTGAATATCACAGTCGTAGTCACTTAAGATTTCCATCCATCTTCTTTGTCTCATGTTTAATTCTTTTTGCCCAAAGATATATCTTAAACTTTTATGATCTGTATAGACAGTAAACTTATTTCCATACAGATAATGTCTCCAAATTTTAAGGGCAAAAATTATGGCTCCTAACTCTAAATCATGAGTCGTATAGTTTTCCTCGTGCTTTTTCAATTGCCTTGATGCATACGCAATTACCTTCTTGCGTTGCATTAACACATATCCTAATCCTAGCTTTGAAGCATCACAATATACTTCAAAATCTTCTGTTCCTTCTGGTAAGGCTAGAATTGGA
>JARYGA010055554.1:0-88547 GCA_030545235.1 Helianthus tuberosus | reverse complement strand
ATCAACCAATTCTCCTTAATATTCTCTCATTTAGTTTTGTACAATCTGTATTGTTTTTAATTTGTTTGACTTTCCTTATTTCTAGCCTTGTAATTAGTCTTGTATCTATTATTTAAATGACATTCAATCTCTCTAAACAATCAAGAGAGAATTCTTTGGCTATCAGGAGGACATATATGTTACATATACGGGCGAGTGTTCACGGGCTTAAGCCCTAGGTGAGAGTTTTCCCCGGTTTGGAGGCGAGTGTATCCCGATGTGGTGAATTTTGCCACTAGCCCCTTTAGAGGATTCGTTGGCGTTAAGAAAAACGGGTGAATATGGAAAACAACAACACGTTTGATATTTTGTGCCCCTCCACATGCAATAAAACTTGAGGATTTGATGTTTTAAAGACAAATAGCATACAATTAGATCTCATAATAAAACTTTAGTCATCTCACACAAATTTCCATCTACTACACACACCATAAAAGTTGGAGGTTTTTTTTTTTTTTTTTTTTTTTTTAAATGAGTTTTGGTGGAAAAAATATTTATCAAATTTGTGTTGTTTGAAAAATATTTACCAAAATAGTGTTTTCAAATATTAGTTTTGTCTCACTTCTCATCTTATTGTATAAAAAATAATTTAGTAATTTTATTACTTATTAATCAACATTTTTAACCCAACGTTACACCTCTTGTTTATTACTTTTTGTAATAATTCTTTACAGCGTAAGACTTCTTATTTATAATTAACAGTTGGTAAAAGGTAAAAAAAAAAAACTATTATAGATTGATTGCATTAAAAAAAAATATTATATTGATTGAAAAGATAATTATAACAAAAAGTAAGGAGTCTTACGTTGGGTTATTTTCCCTATATTAATTTGCAAAAAACTGGTGTTAGATGTTTTTACTGTTCAATTTATTACAACTCTATGCAGCTATGTGTACAACTGGTAAAGCACCAAAACCATTCCTTCCCTCTCTCTCTTAAATAGCCTTCTCCGTTTCTCTTTCTCTTTAACCACCACTCCATCACCCCATGTTTCCTTCTTACATTCTCAACGATCATCGTACCACTGCCATCCGATTATGCTGCCTTCGATTGTGATTTCCGATGCATTTTAACTTTGTTTCTTTTTCTCTTTCACACTTTGGTTACACCACCACCGGAAACTTGGAAACACCCGCGGTTGCTGCGAAAAACATGGCTTACAAACTCCAAGTCGGTTTCCTTCGCTAGCGAACTATGGACGGGGTCAGACTTGGGATTGAGCAACGAACTGAAGAGGTGAACAGAGCTGGACCAATCGTGTCGACTGAGGAAAAGAGAGGAGTAACGGTGACGTAGTGTTGTGGTGGTGGCGGTTAGGTGGTGCTGCTGCACGGTTGCGATGGTGGTGGCTGTGGGGGTTTAGTGGTGATGGTGTTGGTAGTCGGCCGGTGGCGGTAGCGGAGGGTGGAGGCGAGGTGTTCGTGATCGGCAATAGTTGGTGGTGGTGAGAAAAGAGAAAGTGAAGAGAGAGTAGACAGAGGGGGAAAAGAGAGAACAATCTAACCTTTGGTTTTTCACCAGAATTGAACTATAGATTATTTAGAGATAAAAAAGGTGTTGCTTTGTTTACTAGCATTTGATGAAGAAAAAGAAATGAAGATTGGTGACTGACTGGTGAGACTTCGGAGCTGTGTAAGCTTTTGCAGAAAGTTTAGCCCAAAGTAGTTTTAGAGTCTTTTAAATAAGTTTTTTCGTTAATAAACTTAAATAGTTCAATATATATGTTTTTTTTTTTTGTATTTAGTAATTTTTAGTGTAATATATGGTAAAAAAATAAAGGGTTGAATCGAGGTGTGTGTGTGATAGAGAGTGATTCTGGAGATGAAGATGACGATGAAGTTTGGTGTGTGGATGCTTGAATGCGGTGTGGTACATGACATTTTACGACGCATCCCTGTGTCTAATAAATTCGTATGTGTCTAATAAATTCGTATTAGAAAAATTAACGTTAAATTAAATTCTTGGCCTTTGAGAACTATAGAGTTAATCATATACATACATAAACTGAATTTAATAAATAAATACAGACCATAATTATGGATGTATTCTAAAAACAACAAACACAAGCTTTTTGCAAATTAATATATAGATAATCAAATTTTTGCCACATATATAAATAGATTTAATTATGTTTCGGTTAAAACTTTACGAGTTAATACGTTGTAACGTGCGTGCAGTTTTATATCTATTTTTTACATGATTTAACGGTCCCGCAGAAATGCGCGGGTCCAGAAGACTAGTAATAAAAAAGTAAGAAGTCTTACATTGGGTTAAAGAAAAAGTGTTGATGAAAATAAATAACAAAATTAATGTTTGAAAATACTATTTTGTTCACCGAGGGCCGGCCTAAAGGGTGTGCGAGATGAGCGACGACTCAGGGCCCAAACCCATCGGGGCCAATTTTTTTTTGTTTTTGTATTAGTTTTTCATTGTAAAATTAAAATATATACGTAATGAATCGAAAAAATACCATCCTGAAGCACCAATGAATCGAAAATATACCATTCTAAAGCACTTGGTTTGGTGGTTTGAAAGCGACTTTAATAATAAGAAGACACGGGTTCTAATCCCGGCCTCCTTAATTTTGTTTTTCTTTTTGTTTCTTATCTATTTATTATATGTAAATGACATTAAGTGCCTAATTTTGTCAAGTTACATTAATTGATTGGTGTTGATTCAAATGATGTTAATTCATTTCATATATTTAATTTTTTTATATATATTCTTTTTAAAAATTTATATTTAAGGGGCCCGTGTTTTCTGTTCACGCAGGGCCTAAAGATTTTCGAACATTTTCGGAGACGGCCTTGTGTTCACCCATGATTTGCCATAAAAAGTAGGCATGGATATCTCACAATTATCTTGTCTATATAACAACTTAATTGGTTGGTTATGTGTAAATAAAAGGTAAACGAATTGCAACCAGCCGTACCAAAGCATGGCCGAATGTCCTAATACACGTGATAGATCCCTTGGGTTGCTCATATATAGAAGCTTGCGAACGATGGAAAGATAATTGTGTTTTAAAGGACTTGCATATCATTTATGTTTTAAAGGTACTAGATTTAAAATTTAAAAGGTTAACGCTCCAACATCCTCAATGAAGTAGTCGAAATACGACCCATATTTTTTTTGAACGGCAAATTTCTTTTATTCCATGTCGTTTATGGGACTTGAACCCAAGACCTCCCTCTCCCAAGGTGTCTAAAAGCTTTGTATTTTGCCAATGAACCACCACCCCATTGGTGAAATATGGCCCATATCATTTGGTTTCAATGAAGTAGTCGAAATAGGACCCATATCATTTTGGTTTCAATGAAGTAGTCGAAACTTTCTCCCTGCATCTCATCATTAAAAGACATAATGATAGCGTACACCCTTGTGGAAACTTGAATGTTCATTGTGTTCAAAAATATCTTTGTAATGTAATGAGTTGTGAAAAGTGTTGATAAACAAATGATTCCAAGCAATAAACTCTTTTATAATGTTGTGTGAAGGATAGAATTCTATGGTTTTCTAGATATGATGAGAGTACTTTTAAATATGTAAATTAAATTGGTAGTTAATTTTTTGTAAGATGTCATGTAAATAAACACTAAAAACAGTGTAAAAGTAACATGTGCATATAAATAAACAAAAAATAGCTAGCTTGTCCACAATTATTAAATCGGTATGGATGAAAACGATGATGACTCAAAAGAATATTAGGAGGGAGGGGGCACCCCGTGATGATGCCCCATCACGCAAGTGATGGTGTGAAACAACATTGCGAGTGGTTTTTTTCACGGTGTGAAGAAGGTTTTCGTGATACCTATCACGGTCGTGAAGAGTATGGATGAGTGTGTTGTATGTGGGTTTGACTTTGAGTGAAATGAGGTATTAAATTGTGATTGGGTGTGATAGAAATTTTTTTAAATGTGATGGGTGTTGCAAGTGTGATGAGTGAAATGTGAAAAATTGAGGTGTCAGGAGGTATCTGATGACCGGGTGTGATAGAAATTTTGTGTGATGGTTGTGATGGGTGCCCCATGTGCCCTTAGTAGAAACGTAACAAGATTGATTGAATATGTGTAGATCTTCTCTCTACAATTGTGAACCATTAGTTGCTTGTTAGGTCTAAAGCGGCGCAGCGGAACAAACACAAACAAATTAACACGCAGATCAGAAAATAAACGACACAAGAGTTTTACTTAGTTCGGTCTCAGTGTGGGACCTACGTCCATTGGCTGTAACTAGGTTAGTTCATTAAGCTCTAAGCTATGAGGGACACCAAAAATTACAGTACATGATTAGGTATATACGGAGAACAATTAGGCTGTCCATCTTGGTGAACAAAAAAACTAAACCGGCCAAATTGGGCCCTCCACTCAAATCTTCTAATCATCAATTAAACAAGCCCAATAACCAAAAACTTCACAAACCCAACAATTCCCCACTTGAAGTTCTTGTGGGAAACTCCAGCTAGAGTGTAACACCCGTTCATGTAAATCAAGGTTTAACGTATATTTAGGGAAAATAATCATGTAATTAATGATTACATATACATCGGAAATACGGGTTTATTAAAACTTTTTCATATCATACGTTATTCTACATAATGTGATCAGATTCGTCGTTTAAAACTAACAACGAGGCAAAGTGCGGAAGCGTGTGTCTAAATCGTGTTCGGTTCTTCGTTGAGCTTGATCGTCTTTCGGCATCTAAAATGTACCTACATTTCATAAACATGAAATGCTTTAGTCATACAGGAATTAAAACTTTACAATGAGTTAAAATACATTTTGGGACCCCTTTATGGGCTACGGAACTGATTTGAACAATTTCTGCACAATCGGATGAACTGGCAGCTGACGCATGGCCGTGCGACCAGACGCACGACCGTGCGGTACCTATGGCGCCGGGGCACTAGTAGTGCACGAGCCAATATACTGGTTTAATCGGATACGCACGACCGTGCGACCAGACGCACGACCGTGCGCCACCAAATTCTTACGGTGATAACCTACTGGTTTACGGTGGGAGAAAGACCCAGCACCCACCGTAACTTACGGTAATACCGTAAATTACGGTGGTCCCTGCATTCCACCTTTCCATTTTGCCGTTATTTGACACGAAAACTTTCGTATCTTTCAATCCGCTTATCCGTTTGACCCACCGTTTCTTCCTACGTGTTTGAAATTTGATTCTCCACCTTATGGAGTTAAAATCCAACTTCCGGATTAACGAATTTATAGAGTTTTAAGCTTTTGGCTTAAACTAGAATTTACCCATTTTAACCCATTCATGTATTTATCAAACAAACTTATTTGTTTGATCCCAATTTCTCGTGAACCTTCTAAGTTCTATGCCGTCTATCATATTTGTCCCAAACCATGGGTTTCCTACGCATTTTAAAACCCGCTTATACTCAAGTGCTTATTTTGACCCGTTAAGGACATTTAAGCACTTTGACGCATAACTCACACCTATTTCTTTCTAGCATTTTATTTCCACATTAGTTATCAAATGATCTTCCATCACATCTATAATTGTGATGGTTTTAATGTAACAATCTGTCTAATCCGAGTTTTACCCTTCGTATTATCAATTTACGGCAAAGACTCATATAGAGTCTTTTGACCAAGGATTAACATCTTACACTATTATACTTATTCTAAGTATTAACTTGACTATAAAACTCGTTTTCAAACAACTTCTAAGGGTTGTTTGCTTAATTTTTGCTTACAAGGGCGTTTTGGTCATTTTTAGCCCTTCATGTACAACGAAGGACTTGCTTAAGCCATGTACGCCCAAAAATCTAATTTTTAACCAAATCTTGTTTTCAAAACACTCTGTCTATAATTTAAATTCTTCGGTTTACCTTTTAAGGTAACCGAATGTCCCTTTTTTATTTTTGCCTAAAACTCATAGATCTTCAAGTTTTAAATGAAGAGTTGATCTATTATACATACCTGGCCCGGATCAACTTATTAACCCGGTTTTAATACCTTGCTTTATATTCGCTAATTTAGAACGATGCGAATATCCGTTGGATATCTATTCCTGTAAGCATATATCTCGACAAGAATCATTAGTCTATATAGTCAAAAGGTGTTGTCTACACCTTTTGACCCGTTTGGCCGAATTGACCATTTATCTTTACGAAATGATATTTATTATCATCTCCTCTACATGACTCGTTCCGTTTATCACCGTACGGTCATTTTAACATATAACCGTTTATTACTTTCGACATAATATGACCGAATTATCGATTTACTTCTTTTTAACCATTATTACGGTTTCTTTCATCTTTGATTGTCTTGTTCCGTTCGACTACACGACGGAACATCATATTTCAATTGTTTAGATATCTCATACGTAATTTATATGATGAGAAAATATTCCACAATTTAAGACTAGTGTAAGCTATACTTACCTTACTTCCACATATGCTTTTCCGTCATTCTTTCTTCGTTTGACCCGCTTTGTTCCCAAGCTTTCACCTAGCTTGTTAATCGTCAAACTATCATTGCAAGTTGTAAGATGGTTAGATTAGTCATAATTATTCACGACTATTCCATCTCACTTATTTCATACGTCGAAACTACTATTCGACTTCATGATTAGTTAACTTAGCTTATTAAAGTTAACCACTTTAAATCATAAGGTTCTCAACATTGAGTCTAAATCAACATTATATTTAGAACCCTTCTCACTTCATATTACGCGTAATCACCATAACATTCAAATGCGCGTTTTCACTCTAATTTCAACACTTTAGTTTTCACTTAGGCATTTTAACAAACACCTAATGTGCATACATTTTTACACATTTACAACTATTCATAACTAGTTATTTTTACCAAGATTAACATCAAAATTCATCACTATCACTTATGATCAAATACTCAAACTTGCAAATTGTTTAAGTATTTCCCGATTACTAACATGCATGATGACCCTAATCACAATCATATCATCAAGTTCATCATATGATTAAAACCCACTTAACCTAGTGTGTTAAATCACCAAATTCATCAATCTATAGCATGTTATATATGATTTTCACTTAGGGTTTCCTTCCTAAGCAAGTATACATCACTAATCTAGCCATAGCCTCTCTAATTCATGCCTAATTCGCGATTAGGATGATTATCAAAATTTTACATCTTCACGAATGTTAGAAATTCGACATACCTTACGATCCCCTTGACTCGGTGACCGTTTCTATGTGTTCAAATCCGAATTTGGCCCTTGTTTGATCCTCCAATTTGAAGAATTTGTTGAGTTTAGGGTTAGCTCCCATGGAGCTTGTCTCCTGTTCTTTCTCACGCACACACACACACACACACACTAGTGTGTGTGTTTGTGTTTTATTTTTAAGTTTATAAGTCTAGTTTCAAGTTACCCGGTTTTGGTCCCTCGTGTTTGGTTAGTTATTAATTAGGTCACAACCTAATTATTTTCAACAATACTCTCACTTATTAACTAGGTTTAATATTCCTAGTTAACTTAGCGAGTTCGGGAATATTTATGACTAAGTTTATTTTAGGTCTCGTTAGCTCGGGCCTTTTATCCATTTTATTTCCTTAAAGCTTTTATTCACTTTTATTTATTATTAGGATTAATTATTTAAATCCTAATATTCCACCGGGTAAATTTTACCACTTACGGTACTTTTACACGTCTTTTAGTATTAACGGGGTTTAATTACTAAACCCGTTTTTGGGGTGTTACAAGTCTACCCCCCTTAAAGAGGTTTCGTCCTCGAAACCTTTTCTTACATAATTCATTGAGTTTAAACTCAATGTATTTGATCCGAGATATCATTTAAACATTACTTATACTTTTAACCAATTATTAGTATTACCAGATAAGCATGGTAACATCTTTTTGGTCACTAATTGTCTACGTATCTCATATGACTTAGTGCAACTTAAAATAACGTAATCTCGTTATTTCCACTAGTTTAATTAACTTAGCGATATCCATCGCTTTCATATACTATCGAATTCCTTATGAATCCGTTATTTTGACCCGTTTAAAGGCCTTTAGTGAAATCTTTTCACTTTTAGCAGCAATTTCTTTTATCTTTAAATTTATTTATTCGGTTCAGTCATACCGAACCTACGACTTACAAGCAAACTAGATTTATTTAAATGACCTTGACCGGTCTCACTAATTAGACTCATTAGTCCAGTTACTTTTTACCGCTTGCTTGGTTATAATGTGATTCTACTTCACATTACATTTCTTGATCGTGATTCTGTTACATCATGTTTAATTTATATCAAAATTTCCTTTCCGAAATATCACTTTTTGAATATAACGTCTTGCGCCTATCGGTGTCAAGACTTGAACCTTTCATGCTTACTATTCAAATTCCTATCAGAATTTATATTTGTAAAAACGTTATTTCTTACTAAAACCGAAGGTTTAGTTTTAGGGTCTTTTCTTTAACTTTTGTCAATTATCCATACCAGGATATTGACAGTCCATAATTTATTCTTTTACAGTCTTAGTTTTATGCGGGGATTTTCAACTGGTTCTCTCGCTTTGTTAAGTAACCCGTAGGTTCTTTCACGTAGCCTCGTAGGCTATTTCCTTAGGTCTTCACCCCTTTTTTTTACTGAAAACGCTAAGGTTTATTTCCTTTTTTTTTTTTTTTTTTTTTTTTTGTGACCCAAGGGTCATTCTGGTCCCGTAGACCTTAACACTGTGTTTAATCCCGTAGGTTATGATGATCCCGTAAATCATCTTTTATTTATATCTACATTCAAATGTATACATATATTCGTATATAGCTTCAAGGCATGTCTTGCTATGTTTAAAATCGTATATTTTCGCTTATGAGCTTTAGTTGACCTTGACCGTAGTCTAAGGCTTCATTTGTTTATTTCCGGGCGAAATTTTCTGACTTTGCCCTTACGTTTGACGTTTTACAAAAACGAACCGTTAAGGGACATATTCGTATTTTTCCGGGTTCGAGTGTAAGTCTACTCCCTCCCAATATTTGTCTAAATCATTTTACATGCTTGCGTTTTCTGGGTTCGAGTGTATGTACACTCCATCCCAATACTTGTCTAAATCATTTTACATGCTTGCGTTTTCTGGGTTCGAGTGTAAGTACACTCCCTCCCAATATTTGTCTAAATCATTTTACATGCTTGCGTTTTCTGGGTTCGAGTGTAAGTACACTCCATCCCAATACTTGTCTAAATCATTTTACATGCTTGCGTTTTCTGGGTTCGAGTGTAAGTACACTCCATCCCAATACTTGTCTAAATCATTTTACATGCTTCTTTGTCCCTTCACTCGGGCTCATTGTCCTAATGTAATACGCTTCCATCACTCGGTCGTGCGTTTACATTATTATCAAATATTTTGCTTATCCGATTCATTTGGGTCCTTTTTAATTAGTCCCGTTCACCCCGTCCTTACTACATCAGATGTGAATGTGTCCGCTATAAGAAACTCATGGTATCATATGCCACTACTTACTTGGCCAGAGTAAGCGATTAACACATGACGTACATGACCTTTTTATAGTTTTCACATCACGCCCTAAGTAAGTAATGCCTCTACTTGTTTCTCTTGGAAACAATATCCGAACATATTTTCTATTCGGGTTTTTCCAAGTTTTTAATCTACATATGCAACTTTCAATTTCTTCATATTTGTTGCATATTACTATTTGTGCGATTATTTAAAATATGCACCTGGTAATGTTTGCCCCGACGGGCGTTCCTTGCCATTAACCTTGTTCGCGGTCGTTACGCGATTTAGTCCTCGGTGAGTATGCTCCTCTTGTCATACTTCGGACCGTTCCATCATCATATTCACCATTCATTTGACTCTCGTCGTCTTCAAACGCGAGTGTCCTTCAATTAAAACATTCACAAAAGTTAGTAATGTCAACTTCAATAATCGCCCGTATTATAATACAAGGCTTTTTCTACTATACGCGTCAACGCGCGTATTTTCGTCAACTTTATCAATCATTTTAATTGGGGTAACGTGTATCACACGATAGCCCTATGTGTTTGTTACAACACTTTAGCATGCACGTACGTACCGGATTTGCGATCAAGCCTCGAACCGAACACTATTCTTTATCAAGAGCGTAAGGTTTAAGTCCAAGCATGGCTCTCCCCACCATACTTGAATCTCTTAAACCAGTGCTCTGATACCAACTTGTAACACCCGTTCATGTAAATCAAGGTTTAACGTATATTTAGGGAAAATAATCATGTAATTAATGATTACATATACATCGGAAATACGGGTTTATTAAAACTTTTTCATATCATACGTTATTCTACATAATGTGATCAGATTCGTCGTTTAAAACTAACAACGAGGCAAAGTGCGGAAGCGTGTGTCTAAATCGTGTTCGGTTCTTCGTTGAGCTTGATCGTCTTTCGGCATCTAAAATGTACCTACATTTCATAAACATGAAATGCTTTAGTCATACAGGAATTAAAACTTTACAATGAGTTAAAATACATTTTGGGACCCCTTTATGGGCTACGGAACTGATTTGAACAATTTCTGCACAATCGGATGAACTGGCAGCTGACGCATGGCCGTGCGACCAGACGCACGACCGTGCGGTACCTATGGCGCCGGGGCACTAGTAGTGCACGAGCCAATATACTGGTTTAATCGGATACGCACGACCGTGCGACCAGACGCACGACCGTGCGCCACCAAATTCTTACGGTGATAACCTACTGGTTTACGGTGGGAGAAAGACCCAGCACCCACCGTAACTTACGGTAATACCGTAAATTACGGTGGTCCCTGCATTCCACCTTTCCATTTTGCCGTTATTTGACACGAAAACTTTCGTATCTTTCAATCCGCTTATCCGTTTGACCCACCGTTTCTTCCTACGTGTTTGAAATTTGATTCTCCACCTTATGGAGTTAAAATCCAACTTCCGGATTAACGAATTTATAGAGTTTTAAGCTTTTGGCTTAAACTAGAATTTACCCATTTTAACCCATTCATGTATTTATCAAACAAACTTATTTGTTTGATCCCAATTTCTCGTGAACCTTCTAAGTTCTATGCCGTCTATCATATTTGTCCCAAACCATGGGTTTCCTACGCATTTTAAAACCCGCTTATACTCAAGTGCTTATTTTGACCCGTTAAGGACATTTAAGCACTTTGACGCATAACTCACACCTATTTCTTTCTAGCATTTTATTTCCACATTAGTTATCAAATGATCTTCCATCACATCTATAATTGTGATGGTTTTAATGTAACAATCTGTCTAATCCGAGTTTTACCCTTCGTATTATCAATTTACGGCAAAGACTCATATAGAGTCTTTTGACCAAGGATTAACATCTTACACTATTATACTTATTCTAAGTATTAACTTGACTATAAAACTCGTTTTCAAACAACTTCTAAGGGTTGTTTGCTTAATTTTTGCTTACAAGGGCGTTTTGGTCATTTTTAGCCCTTCATGTACAACGAAGGACTTGCTTAAGCCATGTACGCCCAAAAATCTAATTTTTAACCAAATCTTGTTTTCAAAACACTCTGTCTATAATTTAAATTCTTCGGTTTACCTTTTAAGGTAACCGAATGTCCCTTTTTTATTTTTGCCTAAAACTCATAGATCTTCAAGTTTTAAATGAAGAGTTGATCTATTATACATACCTGGCCCGGATCAACTTATTAACCCGGTTTTAATACCTTGCTTTATATTCGCTAATTTAGAACGATGCGAATATCCGTTGGATATCTATTCCTGTAAGCATATATCTCGACAAGAATCATTAGTCTATATAGTCAAAAGGTGTTGTCTACACCTTTTGACCCGTTTGGCCGAATTGACCATTTATCTTTACGAAATGATATTTATTATCATCTCCTCTACATGACTCGTTCCGTTTATCACCGTACGGTCATTTTAACATATAACCGTTTATTACTTTCGACATAATATGACCGAATTATCGATTTACTTCTTTTTAACCATTATTATGGTTTCTTTCATCTTTGATTGTCTTGTTCCGTTCGACTACACGACGGAACATCATATTTCAATTGTTTAGATATCTCATACGTAATTTATATGATGAGAAAATATTCCACAATTTAAGACTAGTGTAAGCTATACTTACCTTACTTCCAC
This sequence comes from Helianthus tuberosus, assembly GCA_030545235.1. Taxonomy (NCBI): domain Eukaryota; kingdom Viridiplantae; phylum Streptophyta; class Magnoliopsida; order Asterales; family Asteraceae; genus Helianthus; species Helianthus tuberosus. Next base: position 76,368 of record JARYGA010055554.1, on the reverse strand, counting down.
ATATGCTTTTCCGTCATTCTTTCTTCGTTTGACCCGCTTTGTTCCCAAGCTTTCACCTAGCTTGTTAATCGTCAAACTATCATTGCAAGTTGTAAGATGGTTAGATTAGTCATAATTATTCACGACTATTCCATCTCACTTATTTCATACGTCGAAACTACTATTCGACTTCATGATTAGTTAACTTAGCTTATTAAAGTTAACCACTTTAAATCATAAGGTTCTCAACATTGAGTCTAAATCAACATTATATTTAGAACCCTTCTCACTTCATATTACGCGTAATCACCATAACATTCAAATGCGCGTTTTCACTCTAATTTCAACACTTTAGTTTTCACTTAGGCATTTTAACAAACACCTAATGTGCATACATTTTTACACATTTACAACTAGTTCATAACTAGTTATTTTTACCAAGATTAACATCAAAATTCATCACTATCACTTATGATCAAATACTCAAACTTGCAAATTGTTTAAGTATTTCCCGATTACTAACATGCATGATGACCCTAATCACAATCATATCATCAAGTTCATCATATGATTAAAACCCACTTAACCTAGTGTGTTAAATCACCAAATTCATCAATCTATAGCATGTTATATATGATTTTCACTTAGGGTTTCCTTCCTAAGCAAGTATACATCACTAATCTAGCCATAGCCTCTCTAATTCATGCCTAATTCGCGATTAGGATGATTATCAAAATTTTACATCTTCACGAATGTTAGAAATTCGACATACCTTACGATCCCCTTGACTCGGTGACCGTTTCTATGTGTTCAAATCCGAATTTGGCCCTTGTTTGATCCTCCAATTTGAAGAATTTGTTGAGTTTAGGGTTAGCTCCCATGGAGCTTGTCTCCTGTTCTTTCTCACGCACACACACACACACACACTAGTGTGTGTGTTTGTGTTTTATTTTTAAGTTTATAAGTCTAGTTTCAAGTTACCCGGTTTTGGTCCCTCGTGTTTGGTTAGTTATTAATTAGGTCACAACCTAATTATTTTCAACAATACTCTCACTTATTAACTAGGTTTAATATTCCTAGTTAACTTAGCGGGTTCGGGAATATTTATGACTAAGTTTATTTTAGGTCTCGTTAGCTCGGGCCTTTTATCCATTTTATTTCCTTAAAGCTTTTATTCACTTTTATTTATTATTAGGATTAATTATTTAAATCCTAATATTCCACCGGGTAAATTTTACCACTTACGGTACTTTTACACGTCTTTTAGTATTAACGGGGTTTAATTACTAAACCCGTTTTCGGGGTGTTACATAGAGATGGGTATAATAACCGGTTCCAAACCCGACCCGGTAGACCCGACCTGGAACCGGTTCCAGTTCCCACCCGCTGTATTGAAGAACCGGTTCCGGGTTCAAAAAACCCATAGGTTCTTACCTGGTTCCCCATTTTATAAAAAAATTGGTTCGTACCCGGTTCCTACCCCGAACGGGTTACTCCGTAACCAAATCCGACCCGGTGATTAAATTCTACCATTTAATGGTTATGTTACCGTTGGAATCGATTCCTAGCCGTTGCAAACCACCCATTTAATGCATTGTTACCGTTGGAATTGATTCCTACAGTAACTTTGCAGCGGTTTTATTGACTTACCCGATGAAACCAGTTCTTCAGAGGATCCGGTTACAACCCTACCCGGAATCGGTTAGTATCGGTTCTAGTATTAATGGTCTAAAACCGGGTACGAACTGGAACCGGTTCCTACAAAAACCGGTTCCACCCACACTCATACAAGTACCGGGTCTGGTTCGGAACCGGTTCCAGGTATAAAAAAACCCGATATGCCCATCTCTAGCTCCATCCTGCCACAAGCACACAACCCAATCATCCACCACTCAATAATCTTTGAAGAACATGAATAGAAGTCTTCAGGTCCAGCTCGTAGAGAACAAACCAAACTCCAAACCTAATATATTATGAATAAAGTAATTGTTTTATACACAGTTGCATTTTTTTTTTGTAAAATTTTAATTTTAAAATACTAATATGCGAAGATATTAAAAAATGGGGTTAAACAGGTCATGTTCGGGTCAACCCAAGAATATTCCTGTTGTGTCCGGGTTCATATGTCCGACACGGCTTTCAAGTTTGGGCCGTATTAGGGTTCATGTAAAATTTCCGGGTTCAAATCAGGTTGGACCTTCCAGCTCGCAAAGACGACACGTATAGCACCCCAGTTAAATCTCATACTACATTCCAAGACTTAAACCTAAGGAAACTACCCCAAAACACGGACCAGTACGTAAATTAACACCCCTCACAAAGAAATGTATTTTTCATTGGTGATGCTTCTGTAACATTGGCTCTGATTGAGCTATTAATTAAACAAAATTATTATATGAAATTCTGATTTCCTGCTATGAATAAACAAAAGAAAATATTCATGACATGGGGTTTAAATAGTGTAAATAGCACGAGACTTTCAACTAATGAAATCTAAGGGGCTGTTTGGTAACTTCTGAATGGTTAAGTGCTAAACCAGTAAGAGGTCTGAACCATTAAGTGCTGAACCAGTAAGAGGTCTGAACCATTAAAAGCCAGTATAATGCTTAACCTTTCAGAGACAAATGTCTGACTAATTCAGATTAGATGTCTTAACCATTCAGACTCTGTATAATACTTAACCATTCAGAGGCAAATGTCTGAGCCATTCAAACATCTCCTCACGAAACAAACAGTCTGAACCATTAAGTGCTGAACCAGTAAGAGGTCTGAACCATTAAGAGTCGCATTAAGAGGTAAACAAACAACCCCTAAAACGGTTAAGCAACCTCAATTTCTGAGGAAGATGATGAGACAGTCAATGATTTAAGACACTATTGTATGATAAAGAAAAAGAAAGGTGCAAGGAACTAAAAGGTACTCATTTAGTCATTTTCATAAGACCATGTGTAGTGGAAGGGGGAAGACCCTTAGGCATTTTGCGTCATGTGACGGTCCGGTCAGCATGTAAGCATTGTGAGACATTATGTTAAAATGGGTGTAATAGGGATGTGGGCATTGTGGAGGATTATGTTAAAAGGGGTGTAATAGAATTAAATTAAAAAAAACCATCAAAAAAATGCTATTGCCCAAACAAAAAGAAGAAGGCGTTTAAAAAAGCACGCTCCTCCATTTTTTTTCAAAAAAAAAAAAACCGCCCCCGGGGGCGGTCAGGCGGCGTTGTTGGGCGTTTTTTTTTTGGGGAAAACGCCAAAAAACCCCACTACGGCCTACAGGTGCTCTAATGGGGGGAGCATTAAAAAACACACATCAATTTCCATCATGGCAGGGCGATGATATTGCTGATTGGACATTACTTCAAAATTTCCATTATGTAAAATGCCTTACAACTTGTAACTAACAACTGAACATATGTATTTACCGGCAATATATAGTAATTGTTTGTTCCCTTTTTTATATGAGTCTGGAAGCTCTTTATTTATCAACCTTTTCTCAAGTTACTAAGCAGCACAATAGGCTTGTAAACGGTCAAGGTTTGAACCATAGGGCTTGCAAAGCCCTCCATGATCTGGATCGCCATCATCATCTATGCTGTTAATAAACAAGAAAAACTTCTTGTTGTAACAAAAACCTTTATACATATAAATATACGAATGTATGTATATATTTCAAATTAAGGAGTAATAAGAGAGAGCCTCAGGACTTTGGGAGTTTCTTGCAATTTGCAGGAGCCCAACCGATCTGCTGCTTCTCATTGTCGTAGATGATGATTTTGTCATGGAACGATATGTCTGCAAATAGCAAATAGCAAATAAAAATAGCAGCTTTATAATCTGCATACATACATCAAGAATTAAAAAATGATAATTTGACTAAGTTTGTGTTTAAGCTTTCTACCTCCAATCAGATTAATATTTTCAAGGCCGACTTCCGAACCATTCAAGATCCCAAGACATGCATTTCCACGTTCCTGCACCAATGTATGCAAATGTTAAACAATATTGTGGAAAAGGTAAATTGTATTTTAGGTTTCAATTGACTTCTTACACTGATGATGAGATATGCTTCGGGGTCCATCTGAAACCGAACATGCTTTGACTTTGCAAAGCTCAACATTATCGGCTTAAATATGTTTTTGACATCTTGAACGGACTTGAAAGGTTTTGATCCTTTCCAGCATAGTGGGAGACTTTTATCATCATTTGCAGTTTTTAGCTGCTTTCCTTTAATGTCATTCATAAGCTGCAGTCCATGGGTTTCGATCATACGGTTAAAAGAAGCTCAAGGTGCCAGATACGATTACTAAAAGGACAACAATTCTTTGACTCACCATGGAAACTAGAGCTTTATAAGCTTCTGCACTAAAGTAGGTGTACGTACTTCCACTATCAAACACTATGGGAAGATCTTTTATTCCACTTGCTTTTCCGCCAACGTACAACTCAGCAGTTCCCAAAGAGTAGTGTTTACTGAAAAGTTTGTGATAAGTTATGGTATCTAATAAGTTATAATTTACTAAAAAATGAATGCTAACTAAAAAAACTCACTCGATTTCGGTTGTTGACATGGGTGTCCAGATTACCCCTGAAGAAGGAACAAGTTCATTTCCGAAAAACAGAAATCCATCTCCTTGTGCACCGAGACAATGACCCACTACGTTTCTTGTTATACCGAGTTCGTTTAATTGGCTTAAGATGCTTGATTTGCCTAACCCTAGACCAAGAACTCCGTCAGTGTAGGGTGGGTCCATTGAGGAGTGAACTTCTTGATTGTAACCACATCTGAATGTATGAAACTAAGATGATATTATGACTAACGCATTAATAATTAATAAATAAACTACATAAAAAGAGGCTGACCCGAATGCAAGATGAGGTTTGGCTACACTTCCATTGATGTATTGTAGAGGAAACCAGTCTTTCACCATTAGACCAAGAGATGATCCATGGTCGGCATACTGAACTTCATAGTCACATTGATCCTTCGGAGACTTGCAATCAAGTGTTTCTGGCCAATGAACAGATGCACACAGTGGGTCCGCGCATGCCACAAGGTCTTTGTTAGGCTTATAAGGCCTGTGAGGTGCCTACAATATTTAAAAAAAAGTTTAATTGCTGTTTTCAATGTTAAACGTATGCGCGCCATCTGAATACTTTGAATAATAATATTTATGGTTTTTATACAAATCAACAAAACAAACTTTATGGTTTAAGCGGCTTATTATGTATATACTATATGACTTATCTTTGCTCTTTATTCTGTCTATTTGGCTAGTTGGCCATCACTATGTGAGCACTTACTTCAGATATTGATGGGTTTTACCCAAATTAATTAATTCTTTTATTTGAGTTAAGTTAGTCATTAAAAAACAAACGAATCAACTTAATACTAATTAAAATAAAGAATTACCGGGAGGCATTTGACACATGGTACATCACATTGAAGCCAAGTGAGATCACTGCCAGTGTCAATGTCCAGCCAATAAGGTTTCGGTGGATTCCCTATGTTCACCGTCACATGATAGTACCTGCACACACAAGTGAAATTCATCCCTTTAGTACATTCTACAAGTTGTACTAAAAACCATAGTTCCAAAATGACAATTCCAATATTAAACCATGCTCCTGAAAAGCTTAGTTAGGGGATGAGAGCTTTGGCAAGCACCCATTATGCCATCATGGCCACGTGTCATGTTCCGAAATATTATATTTTCACTCTTTTAGGACACGTACCCCCCCTCAAGAACAAACTTGCTAATAAGTTTATAGCATAACTTAGCAAGCATAAATACCAACATTGAAAGCAAATTTTAGGCTCCTCTTCGCATAGGGAAGTTTGAAGAATAGCTAGATTCTCAAAATAAAAAAGTATTTAATTTGATACTAAACGCCCATATTGACAAACGTTTATGTCATATTACTTTATGGCAGTAATTTTGCAAGCTAAGAGGAATTCCGCGATCGCTTTTGAAGATCGAGTAGAAATTATATGAAGTTATAAACCCAGATTTGATCATTTTTGTAGCATTCTTACATATAAAGGTAATTCAGGTATCCACACACATAATCCATCTGTAATTACAAAGGACTCCCCACTCACCTACAGAATACCTAAAATTGGCTTTTTCTCACATGCATAAAAGTGGTATACTACCCACATAAGCCTAAAAATATCAAGAGACACACAAAACATATATCAATGGGCCTACTTGATCTAGAAGGTATACAGAAAAAAAAAAAGGTCCTAGAGTAAAATCCTCAACCAAACCCTAACAAATTCACAATAACAGACAGTAACAGAAGAAGAAAACATAAGGCTTGTAATGAATCACAAGAGATTGAAGTGAAAAGGGATAACAGGAAGATGATTAGAGAGAGAGAAAGAGAAGAATACCCTCTGGGATAAACATTTCCGGTGACTTGAAAAACGACGGAGGATGAGGATGAGGATGGAGGTGATTTGTTGGCTGAATAACATCCTTGAAATAGTGCAGCAGCAGCAAACAAGCAGAGGATGAAGTTGAATCTGGAATGCATGTTGAATGTTGCTCCCAACCCAATGTGTTTGGTGTTGACGGACGGACGAAAGAGAGGAGTTGGACCTGTCTGTCGTCTGGACAGTGTGAATTGAAAGAGGATTTTGACCTCACGCGGTTTTAGTGTACGTGTTGCGATATATTTTGACCTGTCAAAACAGATTTTTTTTATTTGGGGTGAGTGAACTTTAACCGTTAATTGAAAGTGTTGTTACTGTTTGTTCGATTCTTTTACAACCATATGAAATCAAAATCTTATTCAAAAAGTTCCTATACAAACCAAAAAAACAATTAACAGGGTACCTTCATCACAACCAAGGAAAATAAATAAAATACCAATCAAACACTAGTTGGGTACAGTATTATTTAATTACTAAATATAAATATAGAAAAAAATCTCCAATGTTAAAAGATATCCATATGTGGGCTTAAGGTTCGTATACACGGCCCTTAACCACTAGAACAACTCATCTTTTCTTTACAATTCGCATTCTTTATATATTGTATACAAAATATAAAAAATAGAAACAATTATATTTAGGCCCCTAAGAAAAACGGGCCTCGGCCAGCGGTGCAGCTTGCCCACCCCAGAGCCGGCGTTACTCGTCAACTAATTGAATTAACTGATAACTGAGATTGAGGTTATTTGATTAACTGATTAGTCAGTTATTATTTTGGTTAAGGATGTCCTATAACCGAATGTTAACCGGACTAGAACCAAAAAGAATTAAAGCATGGTTACGTTGAGATGAATACACGTAATGTTAAAATGTACAAGTTCAGTTGAAAGCAAACTAAATAGTGTATCTCTACCAAAAACTGATAATTTATCTCTAATCTGACTATCCTTCTTTGATATCATATCAGGCGGTGTTATTGAGAATCAATCTCACAAAGCATTTGATTTTGTTCTGGTTAAAAGAACTTACATTTTAGTTCAAACTATAGCTTTGTTCATAAAACTCAAATTTTGGTTCATAAGCGTGGTTAATTAACCGAAACCAACCCATAACCGAGATTCATAACCGATTAAACATAACTAAAGTTCGGTTATGGTTAATGAAACCCAATAACCGAAGCTAGCGGTAATGATTATGGTTAAGAGTTAAAAGCAAACCAATTAAACTGCGATTTGCACACCCCTATTTCCATCTAGTGCAGGAGAATGGAATCGTTGCACCAGATTGGAAAAATCTACTGCGCCACAATGTAAGTCGTGCCAAGATTAAAATTAGTTGCACCAAGGGACACTTGTCAACCCCAGGTTGATTCGAAACTTTTGAAAGTCCAGAGTACTTTGTTAAACTCACTGGTTAAGATGGTCACTTTGGTGATTTTCTTGCACTTTAAATAACCCAAAATTAAGGATGTTTGGTAAATCGTTAAAATCCATCCACATGTTCAAATCAGTTGGTGTTATATGAGTTGGTGTCTAATGGTAACAACCTAGGATTAACTAATTAACTAACACCAACTAATCTTAACCGCCTAAACCTTTAGCGCTGTTAGTTAGTTTAGTGCAACCTGACATAACACATGATTGATACTCATGTTTATATACATAATAATGAATTAAGCTTATTACTATAAGTTCCATACCGATTATAAAACAGGATCCATACCCATAGTCCTATACTCATCAGCGGGTACTCATTTACCAATATATATAGGTCGATTTTTGTCAGTGAAGATGTTGTTGGGCATTAACAATCGTTGGTTTTATGTATAATAATTCTTCATTAAACCTATGACGGAACTAGAAACACGGCACAACAATGATAATAATAATATAACCATCTATAGTTTCCTCAAGAAAGTTGAAAATAAGTGAAAGTCATTTTGGATCACTCACTCTTAAGGAATTACAAAGAAATCAAGACTCATATTCATTTCGGGATCTTGATGTTGCAGTTTGCAGGAGCCCATCCTATCTGTTTCTTCACATTGTCATAGATGATGAGTTTGTCCTGGAATGATATGTCTGCAAATACCAAGTAATTAACAACAAATTTCTTAAACTTTAATGCATACATTAAGAAATTAAAGATAACATATATTTAAGCTCTTTACCTCCAATCAGATTAAGGTCGTCACCCAGGCCGGCTTCTGTGCCATTCAAAATCCCCAGGCAAACATTTCCTTGAGCCTGCAACATTAAGTTTTGCAGATGTTAAACAAGACCATAAAAAAATCTTGTCTTGTCTTTTTTTTTATATATTTTTTGTGTGACTTCTTACGGTAATGATGAGATATCCTTCAGGGTCAATCTGAAAACGAACATTCTTTGAGTTTCCAAAGCTCAACACTATAGGTTTAAATAAATTTCTGACATCTTGAATGGACTTGAAAGGTTTTGAGCCTTTCCAGCATATTGGCAGGCTCTTATCTTCATCTGCTTTGTTTAGTTGCTTTCCTTTTATGTCGTTCATAAGCTGCAACCATACGTTCGGATGTTAATCACCATCGGCATGAAAAAAATAGTATAAATGAGCTAAAACGCCAAAAATCCTCACCAAAGATAGTATAACTTTATAAGGTTTTTCAGAAAAATAAGTGTAGGTACTTCCACTGTCAAACAATATAGGTAGATCTTTCATTCCACTTGTTTTTCCACCAACAAAAAGTTCAGCAGTTCCCAAAGAGTAGTGGTCACTGTAATCAATTTTGACAATATATGTTAATCATATCATATTAAATTGAATTAATAATTAATAATCAATAAAATGCTCACTCCATTTCAGTGTAGGGTGTCCAGGTGGCCAGCACAAGTTGATCACCAAAAAACAAATATCCATCTCCTTGTGAACTAAAACAATGACCCACTATGCTTTTTGTTACACCAAGTTCTTGAAGTTGGCTCAAGATGCCTACTTTCCCCAACCCTAGACCAAGAACTCCATCTAGATAAGGTGGAGTCACACCCTTTCGAACTTGTTGATCGTAACCACATCTGAACGTATGAGATTAATATATTACAAGTCATACATTTAAAACAGACGTAGCTAGTAAAATCCTAATATAGCAAAGGTACTGCGCACTCTCCCATTGAAACCCCGCCTCGAAAGAGTCATGCATTTAAACACTTGGTAAACTAATGTACAACAATTATTTGTAAGTTGAACAAAAAGAGGCTAGCTAACCCGAATGCAACACGAGGTGCGGTCATAGTTCCATTAGTGTAACGCAATGGAAACCACTCTCTAACCAATACACCAGAAGAAGTTCCTAGATCGGCATACCGGATATCGTAGTCACACTGATCTGGAGACGCACAAACGGGTTGGTTGGGCCGGTGAAAATCTACACCAATGTTGTTTTCGGTGTACATCAATAAAAATCGTTCGCCTAGCTCGAAAAATGCTCATTCGATTTTTAGCTCCATTTGGTTAAAAAACGAGCCAAAGTAAAGGTCCGCTCGCTTGGCTCGAATTATTATTTAATATAATATATATACATATATACGCACACACAAAAATATACAATTATATTTATAGTTTTATACATATCACCACTCTATGACCCAGTGTATACAAATATACAATTATATTTATACATACCGTCCTAACCAACCCAATAAAAAAAAATTTAACACTTCATCTAAAACATTCGTTATTTCACTTCTTTTTCTTGAACTAGTAAACATGACTATACATGAGTGACTTAAAAGGTGGAAGATTACTTACCGGGAGGCAATTTTGGCAAGGTGCCTCACACTGAACCCAAGTGAGATCACTGCCGGTGTCAATGTCCAGGAAGTAAGGTTTTGGTGGATTTCCAATATTCATGGTCACATAATAGTGCCCTTGAGGGTAAACATTTCCGGTGACTTGAAAAAAGACAGAGGCCGAGGAGGATCCGACAGTGGTGGAAGTGGAAGGTGATTTCATGGCGGTGATCGTGTGGTGGTATGCGTCTGAAGCACATCCTTGGAATCGGAATGCCGAGTAGAGAGCTAACAACAAGTGTAGGAGAAAGTTGATTCTTGCATGCATGTTGAATTATTATGGGGTCCTAGAATAATTTGAAGAAATTATATAAGATAACGACTTTGTGTTCAGGAGAGATCTGTCTATTTTATAAACCGGAAATAATTACATATATATGATTATATGATGCATGCTCCATACAGTTTCATTATTCATCCATGCATACATACTTACACAAGCATTTATTGTGAAAATTAATATAAACAAGCAGTGGCGGACTCAATAATTTTTTCATAGGGGTGCGGAACATTTTAAAAAATTTTAGGCCCCAAGGTATATAAGTAAAAAAAATTGGTTCGTATCGGGTCGGTTCGAGTCGGGTCGGGTCATGTAAAACAAAAGAACATCAAACTAAATTTATATAATCATCAAGTATGTCAAACCTTGTTATAAACATAATTAAAACGTCGCCTTACGCTTTTTCATTTTTTGAAATCTATCCAAAACATCATGTAAGCCTACTTTCTTAAGCAACTCTTTCTCTACATAACATATACAACTATCACTTAAGTTCTCATCGCCAATCCGATTACGCAAGTCGGTCTTCACATTCTTCATTGCTGAAAAACATATTCTTCATTGCTGAAAAACATCTTTCAACGGTTGCGGTTGCAATGGGTAATACGAGAACAAGCTTCAGTAACCAATATACCAATGTAAAAGTTACGTGAATATTTGTTGAAACCATTAACCTTACAAGACTTGACAAACATATTACATAATGTATCAAGTATTCAAGCCCTAAAAATCTTAATGTAAATCACACTAAAAATCATCTAAACATTATATACACCATTTAAAAAAAATCTCAAACATCAGGTCTGATCGTATATAACTCACAAAAAAAAGACAAAATAACATAATCATCGCTAACAAAATATACATATATAACCCACCACAAAATAACATATCATCACTAACAAGAAGCACACATGTATCCTGCCATCAAAAATTCACTTCCGGTGGCTACCGGTTCCGTCCCACCCCACCAAAAATCAACCAAAAAATCAACAAAAAATCATCAAAAATAACAAATAAACTTACTCGTGTTCGATCGGCGGTGGTATGATGGCTGATTACGGTGGTATGCGGCTGTTGTTGTCGCTGATGTTCTGATCGCTGGCGTGCGTGCAGGGATGATAGAGAGCGGGAGAGAATATGTAAGGATTTTGGGCTTGTTTATTTTATTTTAGTTTGAAATATTTTTGATTTGTTGGGTTTGTTTATTGGGCTAAGACTTAGGAGTGGGCTAGTTAAAGGTATTGGGTATTTGGGTTTAGTTATTTAGGTATTAAAAGTTATATAATTTAGGTAGTGTTTAAAAAAAATAAGAGTTTACTAAAAAATTTAAAATATAAATTGATAACACTTTTTACCTAAGGGGTGCGGATAGGGCTGTAAACGAACCGAACGTTCAGCGAACAGTTCGTGAACCGTTCGGCGGGAAGTTCATTTATGTCCGTTCGATTAGCTTAACGCACGGACACGAACAAAAAATTTCGTTCGGTTAGCTTAGCAAACAAACACGAACACAGGTCTCATTCGTTCGACTACGTTCGTGAACGTTCGGTAATATGTTCATTTACGTTCGTTCGTGTCCGTTTGATTATATCAAAAAATAATAAATAATAAACTTTTTATTTAAACATATTGAAAACTTGAAACCCTATTTTTTTCTAAGTTAGCTAAAATTTGGACATTACAAGACATTTTTGGGGATAATTATATCTAAATTAGTTAAACTTGATTCATCATTTGGTGGTCTAGTAGACTTCTTGTGTTTTGATTTATCATTTGATGGTTGTATTTAACTACTTATATCCAATGTATAAGGATAACAATGTTTTTATTTATTTATTTTCAAGTTAAATGTTCGTTTGCGTTTGTTTTTATTTGTTTGCGTTCGTTTATGTTCGAGACCAGTGTTCACGAACTGTTCGTGAACAACTGAATTTCCTTAACGAACGAACACGAACATAAACTTATGTTCGGTATGCGTTCGTGAACAGTTCATGAACATGTTAATTTTCTTAACGAACGAACACGAACATGCCCTTGTTCGTGTTCGTTCGGTTCGTTTGCAGCCCTAGGTGCGGACGAAAAAATTCAAGGGGTGCGGACGGAAAATTCCAAGGGGTGCGGACGGAAAATTTCAAGGGGTGCGGACGAGATTTTCGACGGAACTTAGCACTATTTTTTTTTCCGAGAGTGCGCCCGCCCACCTTGGGCTAGCTTTAAGTCCGCCCCTGTAAACAACAATAATCATACTAGTAAATCCCAATGCTACCATATGTAGGAAAAATTTACTTAGACCATGTGTAGTGTGAGGGGAAGACCCTTGGGCATTTTGCGTCATATAACGGTCCAGTCAGCATGTGGGCATTGTGAGGCATTATGTTAAAAGAGGTGTAGTGGGGCTTGAAATCTTGCAATGATTAGATACTCTAATAGAATTAAATAAATAATAAAAAATCAAAAAATGTATTGGCCAAAGAAAAATTCGAAGGCGTTTAAAAAAGCACGCTGCTCTGGCTTTTTTTTTTCAAAAAAAAAACCCTCGGGGGCGGTTACATGGCGTGTTAACGCCAAAAAATCTCCTACCATATCCATAGCCCATAGGAACAAATATGTTGCTTCCAGAGAGACCCACGGCTCATAAACCGAAATAATCAATAACCGATAAAAATCAATAATGATAATGTGACCAATGGCATTCCTAACTTTCATTTTCGCTCACAACGCCAATCCCAATAAAAGAGTAACTTCCTTCGCCCTGACAAATTGCTCATAAAAAAAGACAGTGATTTTCCGTTGATGATTTTCAGTTTTTTATCAGCGATTGAACCTTACGTACGCACCCGGGCCAAAAAAAATATATTAGCTAAAACTCTGTTGGGATTGAACCCTACCAGAGGAACAGATAATGTAAAGCCAAAACCTGATCACAACAGTGGATTCACAATAAGCAGATGTTTACACTAAGCTCTCCCCTTGACAGTGGTTACCTATCTGCTGATACACTCTAAGTACTGCTCTAAAGAACAACTGATGAACCAAACACTGATGAAACAACTAAAGACTGCTAAAAGGCAAACACTGAGCTCTATCTACTGCTGTCTCTTAAGTACTGCTGAAGACCCAAGCACTGCTCATTCAAAGACTGATCACCTTTTGAAGAAAGCACTGATGTTCTAGTAATCAGTGCTTAGGCTACAACAGTGGAACGTGAACAGTGTTAGACTTGTTTTGTATTTTATTATCAATCAGTTGTTAGACATCAGTAGTTTGTATAGACCAGTGTTTTTAGGTTGTTAGGCTGTTAGATGTCACTATCATGGTGACGTCAGCTGAGGTACATCAGTAGTTTGGTTTGCCTATAAATATGACAGTACTCTGTACTGTTACATTTGATTCGTTTTTTGAGTGAGTTCTTCTCCTCAATTCAATCCTTTCATCTTGTGCAACCAACTCTGAAGTATCAGGCTGGGGGGGAGTTTAGTCTGTAAGCTTGCATTGTAATCTTTTGCTTTTAATGTAATCTTTCGACTCTATGAAAAAGCAATTGTTTATCAAACTATTTTCTCCCTTGATTGTGTTTACAAAGTTTGTTATCCATTTCCGCTGCACTTAAAACTGCTCGTATCTATTTGATTTGTTCAAACATCACAAACAAACACAATCATGAGAGCCTCCGATCCTAACAATTGGTATCAGAGCCTGGACAGTCAAATTCGATCTAACAATCAATTTGACATAACAGTTCGGCTCAAAATTCATTGATACTAAGGTTGGTTGTATCTAGTTGAAAAACAGAGTAACGAGTATACTATGAACAAAATGGTTATTCAAAAACTCTGTAAATCAATCAAGATGTCATATGACACACAAATTTCACACAACAAGTGAATTCATGCACAAGACACTCATGGTTTCTAGATCTGAAAACAATATCTGTTAAACCATGAGATTATTTCTTATTTTCTAAATTGATTTTAATTGTTGATGTGTAATCTGTGATGTTCTCATTAAATACTAAAGTATGAACCTCAGATTAACAAAACCTATGTTCATAAAAACATTGATGTTTTGATAACATAAAAAGAGGGAAATTAAAACTTTAGTCATTCAGATCTTATGTGTTGAAAACAGGTTGAGTTCCTCAAAAGGACAAAATCAACTATGTTAAAATACATTAAGAAAATTCACAAAAACTCAGAAGTGTGTTTATCTCAAAACTTTTGAAGTCAAAAGAAAAGAGTACAAACATAAAACACTTATGAGTCAAAGTTTAGGGTAATAATGGTCATTAAGCAATTGTGTGCATTCATCTGTTCAGGTAAAAGTTTTGATCCCGGTGAATGAACTTCAAAGAGGACCATGTTTGCAACCAACTGACAAGAAAATGGTTCCTAACAGTGGTCAAAATGTATTTAAAATTTCCTACCACTGACCATTTTTATAAACTTGAGAATGTTATGATTACGTTTTCTTTTGAAAATATACCAGATCCTTTTTGATGCTATTCTCAGAAAATCCTTTAACCATTTTTTTTATAAAGGATTTTCTCGAATAACCAGGATATATTGTTCATTTTTTTTTTGGATAATATATTTTGAACTTTTGCTTGTTTTTGTTGGCAATAGTTTCAATTACCTGCCAGGATATAGTACCTTATTTTTGTTGGTATTATTGTCCTCATAAATGGGTCAAAAGGAAATGGTACAAATGTCAAGATCATGTCATACTCAGGTTTGTTCCTAAACTTTTATCAAAGGTTGATTGCTAACTGAGCTTAAATTACTGGGGCACTCATGTTTTAATTGGATATTAAACGAAAATGAGTTGCCTTAGAAAAAAAAAAAGATTCTCATCATCTGGGGTACTAAACCACTGTCCTTCAAAATTGACATGTGGCAAAAACCTTGAATGAAAATTCTCAAAACAGTTGCTGAAATATTTGTCCTTCAAATCTGTACCATTTACCCTAATCATTGTTTTGTTCAAACATCTGGTCACTAAATATTATCCACTGCTGAAAGTCATCCACTGATTCTTTCATTTTCTTGACAAGCACTGATGTTTAAAATCAGTGTCTTATCCACTGATATGCTATCCACTGATAGTAAAAATCATCCACTGTCCTCATTATTACAGTTGTAACCACTGATGCTTGATTCATCAGTGGCTCTTAAAACAACTGTTCTCCACCCTTCATCCATTTCATCAGTGTTTGACACGTGGTCAGTTTTAAGCCTTCAGATCAAAATAACCGCTGCCACATCAGCGATCACTTTTTCCCTAAATAAAACCCTGCCCTAAACCCCAAACAGGGTTTTACAGTGTCGAATTGAATTCCAAAATTCTCTTCTCAAAGCAGTTTCCAACCCTTCTTCTCAAAATCTTCAAAATCATTCCTCGTTCTTCTCCGCAAAAATGACAAAATCAAAGTCAAAATCAAAATCAAAACCAAAATCACCACCACCTTCAAAAGAGGTCGCTCAAACGGCCGAAGAATCCATCGAGATACCATACAAATCTCCTCATAATTATCTTGGTTTGCTCACAAAACCTACCGATAACCACACCTTCGACTCCATCATTGATACATTATCTGCATCAAAGTACAAAACTTTGTTGACAGCAGATGCTCCCATTTATTTGCAAACCCAGAGAGAGTTCTGGAAAAAGGCGACGCTTGAAAAACAAGACGATAAAGTCATAGCCATTAACTCCTCGATACAGGGTAAAGTGATTCAAATCACTCCGCAAACAATCTCAGAAGTCTTCATACTCGATGATCAGAATGGTAAAACTTCCTTTGACAAAAACGAGTTAAAAGCTGATTTTCTGAAAAGGGGATATGCAGAACAATCAAAGGTAGATACCTTACAAAAAGGTTATTTCCCGTCTGCACCCAGATTTTTATTTCACACACTTTTGATGTGTGTTTCAAATAAAACAACATCTTTTAACGAAATACCATTGAAGATTCAATGCCTGGGCTATGCTATTTTAAACAATAAAGATTACAACTACTCCCAGGAGATCTTCAATGACATGGTAAAGAATGTTGATAGCAAATCATTTCTTCTTTTTCCAAGATTTCTAAGCTACTACTTTAAACAAAAATTTGAAAAAGAGGATGAAAATTTGCCCAAACAAGGTGTCCATCTTCAAATAAAAGGTTTAACAATTGAAACATTTTCAAGAATGATGGCACCAATAAAATTAAAAGCAAAGGTGCCTGAGCAGACTTTAGAAACTGCCACTGATCCTCAGGCAACTTCTGCTGAGCCCACTGCTCCAGGTGATCAGAGCAGCACAACCACTGCTTTGAAACCCACACCTGACATCACCAAAAAGACCAAAAGAAAATCTTCCAAAAAGCCCACCAAACCCAAGAAAAAGGCAACTCTGGAAGATGAGATCCCAGAGCAACTGCCTGTGATAACACAAATGTCACCACAAACCACTGCTGCTACTTCCTCACAGCAGTTGGAAGAAAGATCTCAACCATTGCCTCAAACACCTCCTGCATCCTCACAAAAGGATCAGGTTGTAAGCACAGGGACTCCACAATATGAAGCTCTGAATCCACTCGGATCCATCTTCCTCAGTCCTGATCCCAAGGACATGTCTCTTTCAACTCCCATACCTTCACCAATCATTCTACCACAATCAATAATACCCCTGTTGCATGCAGTTGATATTGCACAGACACAAACCAGTTCCTCTCTATCACCTATCACTGAGAGTATACCCCCACCAGTGACTAGGTCTGATGCTTATACCTCTGTTATCCCAGCAACAGTTGAGGAGGTTACACTGCAAGAGTTACAAGTAACTCTTGTCAGTAGTTCAAGTGGAGCAGCAACTACAACTAATGGATCAACAGATCTTCAGTTGGACAGTTGTTTCATCAGTAAGACTCCCTTGAAGGCAATTTCTTCAATAGCACCAACGGTAACCACCAGTGAGTTAGTTCTAACCACTGGTACCATCAAAGGTCTATCAAGTGCTGAAGAAAGAAGTCCCAGTACCAAGAACAAGGGGCATCAATGGGTGATTTTTGGGACTCAGTTCCTAAGTCACACATTGATACAACCACTGCAGGTGGGGATTCAGATGATCCTACTAAAGTAGGTGATGATTCAAAATATCAGGAATTGACGGACAGAATTGACAAACTTGAAGAGTCAGTTGCTGAAATAAAAGATATGGTGCAAGAGATTTTGAAAGCTCAAAAAGCACAAGCCACTGCTGTTCCACCTCAAGCACCTGCTCCACCACAAGCATATGCTGCAAATGAGCTCTGGAATATTTTTCAACCCATGCTGGAAAAACAGAAACAAATGGCTGATCAGCAGCATGCAATACATGTACAAATGCTGACAAACATGGTGGAATCAAGATTCAAGGATACCCAAGCAGATATCAAGGCTATAAAGGCCAGCATACAAAAGACTGCTCATGGTGGAAAAGTTCCATCTACTATTCTCTTCATGGATAAACCTCTTGCAGATAATGCCAAAAAGGGGGAGAAAATCAAGTTGAGAAAGAAAGGAATAGAGGATGGGCTGTATATTGATCCAGAACAACAAAAACAGCCATCTAAACCACCTCAAACCACAAAATCTCATATTTCCATCCAAACAGCTGATACACCAGTAGTTACAAAAACTGCTAGCAGTAGCCAAACAGCTGCCATCTCATCAACACACACAACTTCACCACACACCACCAAAACCACTGCTCTACCACCATCATCAACTACAATCATATCACCACCACTGCCTCCTGCCATAAAGCAGAAGACAGCAGATGTTATAACATCTGCTGTAATGACAACAGTGATTGAGACACCAGTTGTTTCAACCGCTGTCAGTCAATCACAATCACAAACCACTGATCCACCCAAAACATCATCAGCCTCTCCTACATTAAAAAGGAGAAGGGTTTTCATTCCTGATGATGAGTCACCACCACCATCACCATCATCAAAAACTACCTCACCACCTCCATCCCCTGCTCAAAAGCAGAAGACATCTGCTGACATATCAGCAGTTGTAATGACAACAGCGGTTGAAACACCAGTTGTTTCAACCACTGTTAGTCAGTCATCCACCACTGTTTCCACCAATATCACATCACAACCAGCAAAGCTCTACACCAGAAAAAGAAAACTTACTCAGCCAGATGAGGACCAATATGATCCCACTGCTGCAAGATATCCGCTAGAACTGGAAGCTATAAAAAATGAGATGAGGCAGTTCTACAATGATGATGATCCTTCAAACAGAAGATTTTCCTCACTAGTTGGCTTCATGGTTCCAGAAGACATGGATGAATATCTTGAACTTAAAGTAAGACAGGCTAAGATAAGAGCCAAGGTTGAATGTAAAGGTCAAGGTGATGAAGCCATTGCTGAAAGATTGAAACTTCTGCTCGTAAAAGTCGATCTAATAAAAGATTTTGCACATGAGCTGAGCAGAGAAAAGGCAGAACAACGAAAAGAGATGAGAAGAAAACTTCTTGCATACATAATGCAAGAAAAATTTTATCCTGCTGAAGAAAATCAATTTGAAGAATGGCCAATAGTACTTTTAAGGCATGAAGCTGATAGGATTGATAGAATCAAGAGCGATCCTAAAAAGAAGAAGAATGCTCCAAATTGGAGTAAATATAAAAGGTTCATCAATGATCAAACAGCTGAGTATAAGAAAAAGAAACAGGAGCTGGTGGATGCAAAGGTGGACACTGCAAATGCCATATCAAAATGGTCAAAGCAGCAAACTGATGAAGCCTATGAAAGGCTGAAGAAAAGGAAGATAACTGTTTCAGGCACTTCAAAGAAGCGTGAACAAATGATAAAGCTTGAACAGCAGATAGAAAACCTCCAAACACTGTTCCGGTCTAAACTTGTGACAAACCAAGAAAAAGGAGAACAGCTGACCACTGAAGAGGTAAAGGAAAAGGAAGTTGAGTACTTCAAGGATACCATCATGAAAATGGGTCTAAAAGAAGAGAACTCAGAAAAACTTCAAAACCTTTTTAAGAAGGTATTAACAAAGCCTGCATCACCACACATTTCAGCAGATATCCCAGACATTGAGCTTGATCAACAACAAAGACAAGAGCTGATTGACAAAGAAACTGCAGAAGACATAGCTGCAGCGAACAATGTTATTGAAATGGCCTTCAAAAGAATGTCTGAAAGTCTGCAAGTTTTCACAAGGCCAACATCTCCCAACTCATTAACAAATAAATCTCTCCCAAGAAACCCATTGGGTTTAAAAGTACTAAAGTGGATGTCTGATCAAAAGACCCACGTATTGACCCTGGTCAGATCCAATGGCGAAGTGAAGTACATATCAAGGAAAGAAGCACTAGGCCTTAGTGTTGAAGATTTGCAGGATCTCCTTGAACTTACACTGTGCCGGGATGAATATGACACAAGTTCCAAAGAATTTGAAGAAGATTTCAAAAGAAAAGCAAGGGAACTTTTGATGAGTAATAAAGATCCAGAATAATGACAGGTTTTGGCATTATCTGTTCCAGGGGGAGATTGTTGGGATTGAACCCTACCAGAGGAACAGATAATGTAAAGCCAAAACCTGATCACAACAGTGGATTCACAATAAGCAGATGTTTACACTAAGCTCTCCCCTTGACAGTGGTTACCTATCTGCTGATACACTCTAAGTACTGCTCTGAAGAACAACTGATGAACCAAACACTGATGAAACAACTAAAGACTGCTAAAAGGCAAACACTGAGCTCTATCTACTGCTGTCTCTTAAGTACTGCTGAAGACCCAAGCACTGCTCATTCAAAGACTGATCACCTTTTGAAGAAAGCACTGATGTTCTAGTAATCAGTGCTTAGGCTACAACAGTGGAACGTGAACAGTGTTAGACTTGTTTTGTATTTTATTATCAATCAGTTGTTAGACATCAGTAGTTTGTATAGACCAGTGTTTTTAGGTTGTTAGGCTGTTAGATGTCACTATCATGGTGACGTCAGCTGAGGTACATCAGTAGTTTGGTTTGCCTATAAATATGACAGTACTCTGTACTGTTACATTTGATTCGTTTTTTGAGTGAGTTCTTCTCCTCAATTCAATCCTTTCATCTTGTGCAACCAACTCTGAAGTATCAGGCTGAGGGGGAGTTTAGTCTGTAAGCTTGCATTGTAATCTTTTGCTTTTAATGTAATCTTTCGACTCTATGAAAAAGCAATTGTTTATCAAACTATTTTCTCCCTTGATTGTGTTTACAAAGTTTGTTATCCATTTTCGCTGCACTTAAAACTGCTCGTATCTATTTGATTTGTTCAAACATCACAAACAAACACAATCATGAGAGCCTCCGATCCTAACAAACTCACATGATATGGGCCAAAAAAATATATTGGCTGAAACTCACATGATAGTCACATTGGTCCCTGATGCGTGGTTGAAAACCGGTGACCATAATCGTATAACTTGATGATTTTATGTACGTTTTAAGTTCGGATAGCCTACTTTTAATCACAAATATGTTTTGTAGGTTTGACAAATTTAAGGAGCTTTTTGGGAGCTTTACGAGTCATCGGGTCAAAGAACGGTGCACCAGAACGCATTACAGATCAACCGGGAACGCGAAACGCGAAAAACAGAAAGTGAAGAAACGGGAGCCCGTCGGCGACGGGTAGGCACCCCGTCGGCGACGGGCAACAGAAAATCAATCCGGGGAATTTTGTTTTAAATGCTGGGAATAATTGTCAAACATACTTTACTAATTGCAACTTCGGGTTTTTAAGACTTTGAGGGCCAAGAACATTAACTAGGAGCAGCCATTGGAGAAATTCATCAACTCCAAAATACTCTAGCTTACATGTTCATATGGAGGTATGAACATCAAAGATCATCAAAGTTTCCAAGTGCCCCATGGCTATAAAAGAAGGAGTTCATCAAGGAAGAAAGAAATCAATCTACACACCTCCATATCCAAGTGCATCTCCGGTAACTCACAACCACATACTTCTCCAACATGACTTCCGGCAAGTTTCAATTATCCGGTGATCAAGCTCCGTCAACCATGAGTGGCTAATCACCTCGGTTTCACCCCGGTGTAGGTAGTTGTTTAATTTATGGTTTTGAATTGTTCTTGCTTCAATTTGTGACAATTTGTATATGATTTTAGAAACCTTTGGCAATAGCTTACATTTGTTTCGAATTCATAAACTGTCGAGCGAATATAAAAGTTATGACTTTATGAAATGGTTATGTGTAATATGCGTTGTCTTGGTTAGGATTTACTTGTGTTGATTACAAAGTGTATTCTTGTCCGTTCATTGAGCGTTGATAGTTATTAGCACCTAAGTCACGGTACACTAAATCCGCTAATTGTATGCATTTGAGTTGAAGCCTAAAACTTGTAGAAACCATAAGTTGGCAATTACCGAAACCGGGTGTGATTCCTTTACTTGTTTAAAACCATCAATTATAATTATTGTATTTGCCAAGTTCTAGTAGATAATCAATCTCATCAATTTAGTTATTTATGTTCAACATCTTTCCAACAAAACAAAAACATAAGAATTTTATTAGCAAGCTTCATAAATTGTGACAACCATTTTAGTTCTAGTAAATCCATTCGCAAACCACATACTCTTCGTGGATCGACCCCTTTCTACCACTAGCTATTTGTTAAGGGTAATTTGGGCATATAAATATTATCTTTGACCGGAGCGCGACAATCCGATCAGTCCCTAGTTGTGACGGGAAAGAGGAAACATTTACAAATCGGTCCAGACTCAAAGCTCTCAAAGTTATAAGACATAATCTTTATTTGAATTAACATTTTTTTTGTTTTGGATGATTAATACTACAAAAAATTAACTATTTTGGAGGCATAAGTCGTATAATTTTTTTTCAATCACAAAAATTTTATTCTTACCATCTGTGGGACTTGAACCCAGACCCAAAGGCGTACCCACCCCAAGCCGAGGGTGGGCGGGCACACCCTTTGAAAAAATAAATTTTAGTATTATTTTTCGCCGGAAATTTCAACTGCACCCATTGAAAATTTTCAACCGCCTCACTTAGAAAAAAATATTATAAAATTAAAAAAAATCAAACACTGATTATTATTTTGTATATAAGTATATAACACAATTTATATAATTATTCTTTAACCACTTATTAACTTAATTACTTAACCTATCAAAGCCCAATTTACAATCTATTTTTATTAACCCAAGCCCAAACTCAACCCAAAGAAATTTGAATTAAATAAAATAACTCAAACCCATCCACTCATTCCAATTCCAACTCCAAATCTCGCCCAAAAAAAAATCCCAACGACTTGATGCCACTGTTCACTGCCGGACGACCTTTTTTGCTGGAAAAACCAAAATTCCAGCGAGACCGATCCATATTACGCCAGAATTTCGATATAGAACTAATATGGTTTCTTTATTAATTTTTTATGTGATGATTAGGAGAAAATATAGACGTATAAGGGTTTGATCTTTTTATGCTTTTTGATATTTTTTCGGTTGTTCTAGACTTGTAGTTAAATAATTTTGTTGTTTTATTTATAGCTTTGTTTGTTTAAATGATTAGTTACAAGTAATCAATAAATTGAAAATTATGGACTATCGTTGATCATGATTGTTTATTTTTTAAGTGTTTAGTATTATTTTATTCACTTACGTAGCGATTTATATATGATAGTAATCATGAGTAAGATTGTAATGAAGTTATGGAGTGTTTAGTATATATGATGTTTTGGATGGATTTTAAAAAAAGGAAAACCTGTAGGGCACAATTTTAAATACGTTTGTAATGACGTTTGACGTGTTTTTGATGATTATATAAATTTTCGTTTAATGTTCTTTTGTCTTACATGACCCGACCCCCCGCTATGACCCGATTTTTTATACAGCTAGGGGTCTAAAATCTTTAAAAATATTGCACATCCCCAACGAAAAATTTCAGGGTCCATCACCACCCAGACCTCCCTCTCTTAATAATGTATTTAAATGTTTTTTTCTTTTCTGATCTACCACAACCCTATTGGTATAAGTTGTATAATTGATCTACTACTTTAAGATGGCTAAAAAGAAATTACATGCGGGGCTGTTTTTGCCGAGAATGGAAAAGGAATTGAATTAAGCAAATATATTACTTACACGTCAGGTAATATTTAATAGAAGCTATTAAATATATAGGATCGTGTCTAATTCGGGTAACTTTCTGGGCAGTTGCAAAGCAATTTCATGCGACCAAATATTAAATGAGGCAACTGCCATTGAATTTTTCGTACTCTCCAAATTTAATGTTTATTTTTTTTTTGAACGGCAAATTAGGATCACTGACGGATCACTGGAGTATCATCGTGCCACCAGCAGAACCACCCGATCATATCCATCTCCACTAGGCAATAATGCTTATACACCAATTCAGGAGGAAACCCAATAAATCTGGGAAAACCCCCTTTGTGGGAATTGAACCCATGACCTAATGGTCATAAGCCTTATCCCACCACCAAGATACCACTAGGCTATAATGCCATGGGTCAAATTTAATGTTTATTAAAACGTATATTTAATATGATATAACCTTTTTTTTTTAACCGGAATGTGATATATCCCTCACTTATGGCCTAGTGGTAGGAGACTTCGGTTTTCTAATGTAGACTCAAGTTTAATTCTCACTTTTGTCATATTGGGGTAGATATTGGGCAATGATGGTGACAAACCCACCGAGGGGGGTTCGATCCTGAGCCGCACCCCGGTTTTCATCCGGCTGTTACTTCAGCGAGCCATCTCGTGTGGAGGTGGTACAGTTTCCGGGGGAACGCCGTAACCAAGTCTGACCAACCCAGCGCGGGCCCGGTTAAAACAATATAGTCTGGACAGATCTTGGCTAGGGACGCCGTTTAAACGGTGTGACATTGGGTCACTAAAAAAGAAAGTCACCGTTCAAAAAAAAAAGGGGGAACGTGAATAACTTTTTTTATCAGCAAACATCAAACTTCATTCCAAAATCTATTTCGGTGATTATTGAATGAAAAATGAATATGTTACATAATTAGATTTCTATGAATTTTTCAATTCCTTTAGGGTTTTATAATTTGTAACACTGCAAATAGGATTACCTATACTCATGCATGATTTTTTTTTTTTACAAGTGACTCCCAAAATATCTTAATATTATTCAAGTAATTAAAATACTCATCAAATGTACAATACTCATTTTACATGCATGATTTCTCATCGTCTCTCTCCTCAGCATGTCCTCTAATCCTCTGTCTCTCGCTCTCGTTCTCTTCCACATTGTCGTAAGGGCTTAAAGGTTGAGATGGTCTAAAAAAGGGTGTCGGATATAATGATTACTGATATAATCCCGATCAATACCATCTAGGTCCGGCCATATTGTCAGTCATTTATTTTTTTGTAGATCAATACCATATATGTCCGCAAATATGATCGGTCATATATATTTTTTTTCTAATATACCCTTTGTATATCATATTTACTTGAGCACAATAACATAGAAAAAGAGATAAAAAGGGATTTTAATAAAGGAAATTATTTTCGTAGTGTTACAAATTATAAAACCTTAAAGGAATTTAAAAATAATCAAAAAAATCAAATTATGTAATCGTACTTCTTCGCATATTCATTTATTTTTTTTTATAAACATCTACTTATCGCAAATAAACTTAAAGTAGATAGCACAACATGACAATATGCACATTATTGTGGCATCAGTGGTTGGAACTAACTAACCAATGGTGAACTAAGATCATAAAGTCTATATCATATAATCATTCTTAGTGATCTTCAAACCTGCATATGAACCTACCACTCATTACTATTATCCCCACTGTTCACTAGCATTGGCACTGCCCTACTATCGACCACCACCATCTACCATCAACCACCAAAGTCCACTATCAACATTCACTTACATGTGCCTCATGCTTGTTGAAACCGAATCAGAATTTTGTTAGAAGCAATGGTATTTGCCTTAAAGATCGTGGTACATTATCTTTTATGGCGTTAAATGAGTTGTTACACTAATCATAAGCGTCTTAGATGATGTTAAATGAGTTGTTACACTAATCAAACATTTTAGTATAATAGCCGGTTAAGAAAACCGTAGATAAGATTACATCAAAGTAGGGATGAGCTCGGTACCAACCGGTACCGAAAATCCCAAAAAACAGGTACTGAAAATATCCGGTATGGTACGGTTCGGTACCGGTACGGATCGGTATTTGAGGGTAAAATTCGGTAAATACCGGTACCAAAAACGCTAAATGTCGGTACCGAAAATCAACTCGGTTCGGGAAATTCGGTACCGGTTCCGAACCAGTACCCGGTACCATTTGCTCATCCCTACATCAAAGTACGTAAGAACTTACATGATATGATAATTTATGTTCGAATTTAGCAATACAAATGAATTGCAAAGATCATATAGACAAGCTTTGAAGAGGTCAGTTAACAGTGGATACAAACAAACATATATTTTGGATAAATAGAAAATTATACAACAAAAAGAAGCATAAAATAACACACATCCAGTTACCACATGTTCTCATAAATGATAATTGAGATATTAAAACAGATCACATCTGATTCTTGATTGCAGGAGGCTTTCTGAAGTTAGTTGCCTGCTCAAACCCATAGGCAATCTCTATCAACGTTGGCTCTGAACCCTTTAAACCTCCAAAGCATATACCATAAGGACCCCCATTTTTATCATACCCGGCTGGCACGCTGATTCCTGGGTATCCCCCAATTGCAAGAACACTAGAACCGTATGAATATGGCGTTACTAACGCATCCAAATTGTTATCATTCATCAACTTCTCAAACCCGTATTTTGATGCTTTTGCTAAGTTCATTAATGCTTCCTTCTCTAACTTGCCTATACCATTCGTCTTCTCAGCTGCCAAAAACAAGTCCTGTGGGTAGTCATTGATCTTTTCCTGCAATATAATACAATGGTTATTATGAGTCCTTAAAGAACCATTTTTAATAGTAATATTTTTTGTAACCATGAAAACCATTACTGGAAAACGAGTCATGGGACTCCATCACCAATACCCTGCTAACCAATGGGATCATCTAAAATGCAGCTTGCCCTGGGCACTGTGCCGCCCCCTTACAGATTATTCTGTAATAATAATACCCAAGGTCAACTGGTCAAGGTGTGATCTTTACTTACCAAATCAGCATGTTTCTTATTAAAGGCTATGACATCTGCTAATGATCTCACGGGTGAAGCCACGAGCTTCTTCAAATAGGCATTCAAGGCCAACTTGAACTCTGCAGATAGTGCTATATCCTCACCATTGAACATTGAAATAATATCGTTGAAGTTGATGATTTCCAAATTCTCTATCAAGATAGCCCCATTCTGCCTTGTTTCATGCAGAATTGCATGATATAGATTTTAAAACCAGATTTTAGAGACGAAAGTAAACCATGTACGGAAAAAGTCAGAATCTTTACCTTAATATATCAAAATGTTTCTCAAACTTATTCAAGGTTTCGGTGTCATTAGCAAATCCGAAGTAGGGATAAGCCCTCATTATCCCTAACCTCTTTCCTTTGAGTCCATCTAAATTTAGGTGCTTTAGATAACCACCCTTGGGAATATACTTTGATGCTTTTCTGGTTGCAACTGCATCATTTTTATCAAAACCCACGATGGCATCAAGAACGTACACAGCATCTGCTACGGTCCTACACATCGGTCTGTCTTCACCACATTTTCACAGGGAAAACAGTTAGCAAAGTTACATGCAAGGCGAGAATGTATCTTTTAGACTTACCCAACTGTGTCCTGCCTAGGAGAAATTGGAATGACTCCTGCTCGGCTTGTGAGGCCTACAGTGGGTTTGATCCCAACAACTGAGTTGGCACTTGCTGGACATAGAATTGATCCATCTGTTTCCGTGCCCAGGGATACAGTAATCATGTTTGTTGCGACTGATATAGCTGATCCGGTGCTTGAACCACATGGATCAAGAGTTGCTACATATGGGTTCTGCACAAATTCAAGAAATCTTTTAGGGGGTAACTTCACACAATAGCAACCAAGTTTCCCAATTATTCCACTAACGTCACTCAACTTTCATAGGTGTTCCAATCTTGTGAAATTCTTATAAAAATGTAAACAAAAAAACAGAATTAAGTGAAGCATATGCAATATATATGACTCTTGGTTACTATTTAACTATTATTTTTTTCCCAGTTCAACTTAAATAATTTATTTTTATGAAACTTGGTTATTATTTTCACTGTTATCTCCTACTCCAAGTTGAGTTGAAAAAAAATGATCACTTAATAGTAACCAAATTCATATATGTTTTATATGTTTTTTATAACCACTTATAAAAAAATCACAAGATTGAAACATCAAACGAAAGTTAATCAGCTTAAAAGGACTAAAAAAATACTTTAAATACAATCTCAAAGCAGCCATATTTAACTACATCTTATGTTATGTTCATTGAGACATTTACACAAACACCTGGTGTGCTTAAATTTAAAAACTTTTAAGAACTTACAACTGCCTGTTTAGCTCGAGCATTCCAACCACTAGGTGCAGAGGAGCTTCTGAAATGAGCCCATTCGCTCAAGCTTGCTTTCCCAAGTATAACAGCCCCTGCTTCCCTCAACTTGTTAACCACACCGGCATCCCGAGGCACCACAGAGTTAAGAAGCGCGTAAGAACCCGCAGTCGTGTTAAGCTTATCTTTGGTTGCGATATTATCCTTCACCAAAATAGGGATACCATGCAACCCATTACACGAATTTGGGGCTTTATCATTCCGTTGTTGATCAGCTTTCTCAGCTTGAAGAATAGCATCTGGGTTCACTTCGATGACTGCTCGATAGATCGGATTGAGTTTATGTATCTGGTGGATGTAAAAGTCAACTAAATCTTTGGATGTAAGTTTGTTCTGCTTGAAAGCTGCTTGAATGTCTTCGATTGTGGCTTCTTGGATGGTGAATTTGGAGCTTTCAATGGTGTTCATGCTCTGCAATAGAAGAATTGTAAGAATAATTGGTGGTATCATCTTGTTGTTTGCTTTGATTATGAAATTCTTTATTGCAACTAACTCGAAATTTGACCATATATCTTTACCGAAATATTTTACTCGAAATTTGACCATATATCTTTACCGAAATACATTTAAAAAATATAACTTTTCAGTTTTCTTCCCACCAACCACGTCACGCCACGTTAGCCTAAGTCGGACACTGGTCGGCACTTAGTCGTCGATTAACCGGTGATAGTGGGGCACTGAAACTTATAAAATTCAGAACTAGGTCGTCCCATGGGACGAGTTCCCCTTTCGCCACATTCAATCAGTTGACCAGGCGGCTACAAAATCATGTTTCCTAGTTTTAAACGTCGAATCTCCAAGCCTCCTTATCTACATGATGAGAATAATTATACTGTGTGTATAGAATTGGAATTGGTGTTCTCACAAAATCTTTTCAACTGTCTTGATAAACTAACGGTTTTATCCGAAACCGCGAGTATACCCGTTACCCAATAGATAATTTTCCAATAAATACTGACCGATCTTGGACCAGGTTTAAGACAAGCTTTTGCAATTAGGTATTGAATTGGGCTTACAAAAATCAGTCCCAAACCCGCCTCATTGCCGTCTCCACATGTAAAAATGTGGAAAAGATAGCATTCACATCCTGGGAATCAAAAACTGTGTGTGGGATTTTTAAAATATAAACAGTATAAAAAGTGGTTGTGAGTGGATGAGAGATAAATTGTTACTGTTCATTTGTATATTTGGGGGGACACTGTTCACCCACTATAATTTTTTAATATATATCGAAAGTGGTTGTGAGCGAATGCGAGAAAAATGTAATGATAAATGTATAAAAATATTATTTAATTGAAAAACAGAAATAAAATATTTGTTTTTAGTGGAAATATATTGATATAGGAGTTGTTTTTTAGTGGAATGTATGTATATTTTTAGGGAGCTGGATACCCTTAACCCCACATTTTGTGTATAATGCAAGGGTTATAATTTATTCAAATTTCATTAGAAAAAAAAAACTGTACAATTTTATATAACTTTTCAATAAAAATCAAAGTATATTAAAAAAGATACTAGATTTAAATAACCTCAACTTTCACCAATTAGTCCATATCACTCGCAACTTTTGATTTGTACTACACCACTCTTAACTTTCAATTTATTTTCCTCTAGCATTCCCAAACTAACTGAACCCTAACCCAGTTAGTTTTTTGCTGATGTGGCACTTTGTTTGGTGACGTGGCAACTAACGTAGCATTTTTTTGTTAACAGTACATCTAACATGGCATGTGACGTGGCGGATGATATGGTATTATTGATGATGTGGCGAGTGGCATGGTATTTTTATGACGTGTCATCTGACATCAGCTAACTAGGTTAAAATTCAGTTATTTTGGAAGTGTCAGAGGAAACTAAGTTGAAAGTTGTGAGTGATGTGGTACAAATCAAAAGTTGAGAGTGATATTGATCAATTGGTGAAAGTTAGTGTTATCTAAATCCAATATCCATTAAAAAAATTCAAGAGATCTTTACATGTATTTAGTTTTCAACTAATTTCGAACCAAACGTTCAATCATGAACGACTAATGAGTAATGATCTAAAAGCTAAATCAGGATCTGCCTAGAATATTGTCTTTTAATACCTGAATAACAAGAGTGGCGCGAGGGTGGGTAGGGAGGGCCACCGGCCAGAGCCCGATATTTCGAAGGGCACGCTATTTAAAAAAATCGATATGTATATGTAAATTTTTTAATAGGTTATACCCATTCAAACATCAACATAGCCCACTTACAAAACTATTCTTATGGTTTAGATTAGTTGTTAGTCCATTGCCATTAGGTTTAGACCTTTAGTGAGCCCAATACCCAATTTCGTTAAGGTCTAAGGACACGTTTTTTCGAGCTCTAATATGGTACACGAATTATCAGGACCAACTCTGCTGAATAACACATAACTTTTTCACCCATCAAATTTTAAACTTCACTCTTATATAATACATACACCGTAAACTTGACTACCGAGAGGCATTTTAACAACGTGCTAAGCTATTAGGAGGTCTTGACCTATTAAGAGTTAGCCCTTGAATCAAAAACTTACCCACTAAAAACTCTATAAACTATTAAGAGTTTGGAATTATTTAGGGCTAATGTAAAAAAAATTATTAAAAAAGCCTTTGTAATTTAATATTTGACAATGCTACTTGGATAAGGTAACTTTACCAAGGAAAGGAAAGGACATACCCACCCAAATGAAACAAAAATACGTGCTTGGCATTGTTGGTTGAATACATACATACAAACGGCCAAATCAACGGAAACTTCCTCGTCTCCCGAGACTGTCGTCTTCTCCGGCCCCGCTGATAATCCATCCCTCTTTGATCCATCAATCAAACCCCCAATCGGATCAACAAACAACAAGTGAGCCCTATTACTATCATTTCCTTTTTATTCATATATTTATGTTTCTATGCATCTGTAGTAGCATCATCAAGATCCGCGTAATTATCAGTCTTTTTATTTATGGGTTTTAACTGTATTTGGATTATTATGTTATTTATTGCGAATAATCAAATCATTATTCGATCAATTGATTATTGATCAGTGTCAAGTAAGTGTGTGTGGTGTGTGAGGATTTAGATCAAATTATGGATGTTGTTGTATGGATCTCTTTTTTGTTTTTTGATTGATCAGTCTTTATCTTTAAATTGTAAAATGTTTTGTTATTGGTTTTTATTTATATATACTACTGAATGACTAGACCTAATGGGATTGGGAAATAACTGTATTCATTTAGAGATGATATGATAAGGTTGTGATGTTATGGTTGTTTTCAAACTAATAATATGTTTTTACTTGTGTAGGTTTCTTAGTTGAATATGGCAGTTGCGCAAAACAATAGCGGCATGGAAGACGGATCACTCGAGATTGGAATGGGTAAGCTTGCATTAATTATGTATTATTAAGCAGTTAGCTGAAATATGATACAGTGTAGGATAAAAACAACCTAACAGATAAAGAGACGATAATGATATGTTGTTGATACACGTGATGGTTTTGGTAATAAAATTGGATAGTTAGGAATAAGGAAAGGCATCCAGGCATAAATAATGTCTTAATTTTGTTCTTTGATGCTTGCACAGAATATAGAACTGTCTCTGGAGTTGCTGGGCCACTTGTCATTCTTGATAAAGTGAAGGTTAGCTCTTTAATGCTCGTTTATTATTGTTGCTATTGTGATTTATGGTTATGATTATTACAACTGGAGCTCTCAAATTTCTTTTTGCGTACTAGCTACATCATCAAGTAAAAGGTGCATTTCTCTTTCTGTCATGATATGATAGGGACCCAAGTATCAAGAAATTGTGAACATCCGTTTAGGAGATGGAACAACTAGGCGTGGTCAAGTCTTGGAAGTCGACGGAGAGAAAGCTGTTGTTCAGGTGATCATTATCTGACATTGCATACATTCTGTCTGTACATTCTTGGTTTATAGAAGTTGATCTTCAATAACTTAATGGAGAAAATTGCCTGTGCTTTATTCGCTAGTGTACAGTTTCAGTGGTAATTCACTCAGAGAAAAAAACATTCAAACAATTTTCTGTTGAAAACTGTAGCATACGGGGCTCAGTAAAACGCACATAATCTTAGGTATATTTGAAGACAAAATACTTTTTCATGTTGGTATACCGTAATGCACATAGTTATTTGGTTTTTACTTTAAAGTCGGTAAGTATTCGTGTAGAAACAAAGTCTGCATGAAATTAGTTAGTTAATGTATATTCGAAAACAGATGCATACTCGAATCCGAAAACCATAACTGTTCACATACATACCTAGGGTGTGTTTAATTTGAGGGTGTTTTAGAATGGGTATGAAAGTGGTTGTCAGTGTTTGTTTTAAGAGGATGAATTTTGTGAGTTAAGGTTTTATAATCCAACCCAATTTGGTGGGTTTTGCATACCTTCGTCCTCCCTCTAACACACTCCCACCTTCTCTGTTTATTCTTATATTTTAAATAAATACCAACTTATAAACAATCATAGTTTTCTGTCTCCTGCTTTTCTTTAATATGTATATTCATTTCCAATCCCATTTACAAACCAAACACATTTTCACATAGTGTTTTAGTAATAATAGAACCACCTTGAGCGTAAATTCGGCCGCTAACAATGTGTCAAGTATATAAGTTGATTGTTACATATCATTGTTCTCTTGACCAGGTTTTTGAAGGGACATCAGGAATTGACAATAAGTTCACCACTGTTCAGTTCACTGGAGAGGTACATAACATAACATAACTTTTCTTTTACCTTTTTTAACCCCTTGCCAAATAATTAGTTATAGTAAAAATGTATATTGTCTTTTGTTTTTTATGCTCATCTTTCATTTTCCCTGTTCCTTTCCAAATATCTCAATAATGGCTTTATTTTCCCTTCATATTTTACTTAAACATATATTACACTTTTTGCTAACTTCATTGTGACAATTTCAGGTGTTAAAAACTCCCGTTTCTATGGATATGCTTGGACGCATATTTAATGGCTCCGGGAAGCCAATTGATAATGGTCCTCCTATTTTGCCAGAGGCTTACCTCGATATTTCTGGTAACTTTGTTATACATATACATACATGATATATACATATTCAAATGACATGCCTATACATGATATACATACACATACGCACATAATAGATATATACATATTTCAGTGGTGTATTATTGTTTCAGGAAGTTCTATCAACCCTAGTGAGAGAACATATCCAGAAGAAATGATACAGACTGGTATCTCAACAATTGACGTCATGAATTCAATTGCTAGAGGACAAAAGATTCCTCTATTTTCTGCTGCTGGTCTTCCCCACAATGAAATAGCTGCACAGATCTGTCGTCAAGCTGGTTTGGTTAAACGGTTGGAGAAAACAGAAAACTTACTTGAGGTAGTTGTTCGACAATATTATATCTGTGCATAACTTTCCTTAGAACTTTACATTTAATGACTTTGAACATCCTTAATTACTTGCTGTTTCAACAGGGTGGGGGAGAAGAGGACAATTTTGCCATTGTGTTTGCAGCTATGGGGGTGAATATGGAAACTGCTCAATTTTTCAAACGTGATTTTGAGGAGAATGGGTCTATGGAGAGAGTGACTCTTTTTTTGAACCTTGTAAGTCCATTGTATTCGTTTCTACTTTGTTGATTGCTGTTTTTTAAATTATTTGTGGGGTTGACTTTTGAACGGTTTTTATGACTTGTTTCATAGGCTAATGATCCTACGATTGAGCGTATCATCACTCCTCGTATTGCTCTCACCACAGCAGAATACTTGGCATATGAATGTGGGAAGCATGTTCTTGTAATCTTAACTGATATGAGCTCCTATGCTGATGCCCTTCGAGAGGTAAATTAAAACATATAGGGAAAATGCGGCCTACTTCAACAAGTTGGTAACTATTAATTTTCTCCACACATATATGTTTATATATAATATACATATATGTGTGTGTATAGGGGCCGCATGCGTGTGTGTGGAGAAGCAGGGTATAACATGTTAAAACTGTATATTTTAAATGCATAACAACTTTTAAATCATATTATTCTATTATCCTTAATATAATACATGTAATTAACCCAACCTGATCCAACTAGGGCTCTAAACGAACCGAACGTTCAGCGAACAGTTCGTGAACCGTTCGGCGGGAAGTTCGTTTATGTTCGTTCGTTTAATAAACGAACGAACATGAACAAGAAATTCCGTTCGATTAGTTAAATGAACGGACATGAACAAAGGTCTCGTTCGTTCAATTGTGTTCGTGAACGTTCGGTAAGGTGTTCGTGAACATTCGTTCATTTGCGTTCGTTTATGTTCGTATGTTCGTGTTTTAATTAAAGATTTTTATACTTTCATATATTTTATCTATACTTTTTATACTATTAAACTTTTATTTATATCATTACCCTAACAATTAAACTAGGAAACCCGTTTTCGCCTTGTTTATGCACCATTTCCCTTTCTTTTCTCATTATTTACATCGACGAATATGATCTACCTCCATTCCACAATAAGGGATTCAAGTTCTAGTGCTACTCTCTGGGCCATCTACCTTTATCATTCATCGCGTTCGCCAAATTTATTTGTGTTCGCTTGTGTTCGTGAACACGCTCATTTCCTTAATGAACGAACACGAACATAAAATCTCGTTCGGTAAGTGTTCATGAACCGTTCGTAAACACATTTATTTCCTTAACGAACAAACACGAACAAGGCCTCGTTCGTGTTCGTTCGGTTCGTTTACAGCCCTAGATCCAACACATTTCTACCTGTATGAAAAAAGAATTAATCTTTTCGACCCGGGGCTGTTCCAATTTTGACCCGTTACTGGACCCACATTCAGGTCTCTGCTGCTAGAGAGGAAGTACCCGGTAGACGTGGATATCCTGGATACATGTATACCGATCTGGCAACAATATATGAGCGTGCTGGACGAATTGAAGGCCGAAAGGGCTCCATTACCCAGATTCCAATTCTCACTATGCCTAATGATGGTCTGCTTCCTTTCTTTCTTTCTTTATTATTATTTTTTTTAATGTTATTAGTTTCTCTAAACCTTATGATCGATCATCAGATATTACACATCCCACTCCGGATCTCACGGGTTACATTACTGAGGGACAGATTTACATCGACAGACAGCTCCATAACAGACAGGTGAGATTATCATAGTTTAATGCTATCCATGCATATATATTCCAATTTCAGAATGTTTAAGGTTGAAGTTTAATTGATCGTTTGATGGAAATTTACAGATTTACCCGCCAATCAATGTGCTTCCATCGCTATCCCGATTGATGAAGGTATTAAGCCTAAAGCTCTGTTTGAAATTTTCTTACGGTAATAAGTTCTTAATCAAGAATGTATATCGTAAGTGGCTTTAATTTTATGAACTTTGTAATCTTGTAGAGTGCTATTGGCGAGGGGATGACTCGCAGAGATCATTCTGATGTGTCCAACCAGGTAAAAAGATTGAAAAGTTTGTTTGCTTGTTGTTAGCATACCTTCTAAGATAAAATTACCTAATTGCCCCCTCTTGTCATACAACTTAATAGTTTTGTTACTTCTATATTCGCAGCTATATGCAAATTACGCCATCGGAAAAGATGTCCAGGCCATGAAAGCAGTCGTTGGAGAAGAAGCTCTATCTTCTGAGGATCTGGTCTCTCTCTCTCTCTCTCTCACACACACACACACTTAAAATTAAATAAACAATAATTATTATTATTGATATAATGTTGCATATATATAACAGTTATATCTTGAGTTTCTGGACAAATTTGAGAGGAAATTTGTGGCACAAGGAGCATACGACACTCGAAACATCTTCCAGTCACTTGATTTAGCATGGACACTTCTGCGCATCTTCCCACGTGAGCTTCTTCATCGTATCCCAGCCAAAACCCTCGATGCCTTCTACAGCCGCGAAGCATAAACGGCCCAGAAAACAATGCTTTTGTATCATAATCTCGTTTACTTTGCCGTTCTAATAAGTGTTATGTTTCTGTTTAAATTTATTGAGTGCCCAACACATGTTCTTTACCATAAGAGGCAATTAGGATATTTATTTGGTATAGATACAACTGGCAAGACATTGAATCACTGAGAATTGTATTTTGCAAACAAAGTGGCTTTTAGAAATTGGGATGGATCCTGCCCCATGTATCTCTTTATTATTTTATTAGCCTGGGTGAGTTCTTAACAGACTCGGGTTCATGCCAGCTTGGAGAGATCGATTTGGTTAACCTTGAGGTTAACGTGGATGGTAATGAGACGAGTAATAGTAATCTCAGCTTTATACCTGATTGGAATCTGTTGAGGTTAATGGGGATGGTAATGAGACGGGTAATGGTAATCTCAACTTCATACCCGATTGGAATCTAGTGTCTCATATGTGACTCTGTGTGTCGGGTAATTACACGTCCGACAATATTCCATTAACAGTACAGGAGAAAATAAAAGGAAAATGTTTACGAGAATGATTTGGGCAAATGGGTATGTATAATTTGAGGGGGTATTGGATTTTAATAATCCAAAGTTTCACCCATTGGCCACTAATAATCTCAACTTCAAAAATTCCCTGTAATAATCCCAACTTGTATGATTTTGGCCACCAATGATCCTTGTCTAACTGGGTTAGTTAAAAGTGACGTGGCAAGTGACGTGGCAGCTGACGTGTTTAAAACTTGAAAGATTTTGGCCACCAATAATCCCAAGTTTCACTAATTGGCCGGTAATAATCCTCCAGTCACCACCATCATCTCCTCCAGTCACCACCATCATCTCCGACCACCTCCATCTCCTCCACTGCCACCACCATCTCCTCCAGTCACCACCATCATCTCCGACCTCCACCTCCACCTCCTACTCCTCCACTGCCACCACCATCTCCTCCAGCCACCACCATCATCTCCGACCACCACCATCACCTCCGACCACCTCCACCTCCACCCACAGTCTTCCAGCACCGGAAAAACGCTATCACCTCCGATTCACCATATCCACCGAACACCCCACCCTTCCAACCTCCGGCCACCACCATTAAACTGCCATCCACAACTCCAACCGCCTCACCGGAAAAACGTGATACCTAGATATGATGGAAATTTTGAAGTTTTGAGCGGCGGAGAAGGTCACTAGAGGTTGGAGATGACAAGTGGTGGTCTCCTTTGGTGGTTTCAGGGGTAAAACGGGTCGTCGGAATAAGTTGCAGGTCACCGGAGTTGGGTAGGTGATGGAAGTGGTCGCAGGTGATAGTGGTTTCCGGTGGCAGATGATGGAGGTGGTGGTCGGAGATGATGGTGGTGGCTGGAGGAGATGGTGGTGGCAGTGGAGGAGGAGGTGGTGGTCGGAGATTAGGGCTGGCAATTTTACTCGATACACGAATACACGACACGAACCTACACGACCTTAACAGGTATCGTGTATGACCTTAACAGGTATCGTGTACTAAACAGGTAGACACGAAACAACCTGTTAATTTTCGTGTCGTGTTCGTGTATAGCGTTTCGTGTTTTCGTGTCTTATCGTGTCTGTTCGTGTATAGCGTTAATACATGTTAACACTTAACATCGAGTGGGTAAGATACCTGTTTACCTGTTAGATACCCGTTAAGATACCTGTTTACCTGTTAGATACCCGTTAATACATGTTAATACCTGTTAGATAGTTAGATACCCGTTAATACATGTTAATACCTGTTTACCTGTTAGATACCCGTTAATACATGATTATTCTAGTGTTCGTTAACAGGTATTAACAGGTAATTTTCGTGTTTTCGTGTCGTGTTCGTGTTTGAAAAAAGGACATGATAAGTTATCGTGTCGTGTTTGTGTATGGGATTTCGTGTATCGTGTCTTATCGTGTCGTGTCTTATCGTGTACGGGTATACACGATATGCCAGCCCTATCGGAGATGATGGTGGTGACTGGAGGATTATTACCGGCCAATTAGTGAAACTTGGGATTATTGGTGGCCAAAATCTTTCAAGTTTTAAACACGTCAGCTGCCACGTCACTTGCCACGTCACTTTTAACTAACCCAGTTAGACAAGGATCATTGGTGGCCAAAATCATACAAGTTGGGATTATTACAGGGAATTTTTGAAGTTGGGATTATTAGTGGCCAATGGGTGAAACTTTGGATTATTAAAATCCAATACCCCTAATTTGAGTAACCGGGTCGTGTATTACCTAATATCATACCCGTGAAACTTTTTATACCTAATCACGTACCTTGTCCCACATCCAAATACCGGTCCGATGGCCCATCTTGAATGTTCCTGGTGTGCCCGTCGAGTTTAGATTCGTTAGTCATTACTAGGTTAGTCCCCTTTTTTTCCAATTACTAGCTGGGTGGTAAAAACCATTGAAACTGTTAGAACCCTCCAAACTTAAGAAAGTTTGCTGGTCTAAGATCCAAATAATTTGGTTCATTGGCCATTTTTACGGTTTGACAGTTTAACGATTTGGTCCGATTTGAAACTTGGAACTGTTGTGTAAACCAAACCAATGGTTTAACCTTTATATGTATTATATATTCCCTTTCATTTTTAGATCACGTAATTATTTAAATCTAACTTATAATAAAAGACTCCAAATAATGTCATATAGTATTCTCTCCTTCAAACTCATAAATTTTATTTATATTTGTTTAATAAATTTCTTTTAATATTAATATTAATTAATAACCAATATATAGATATCACTTATTTTTATCCTTATCTTTATCTAAAATTAATAAATAATTTCAATTTTGCAATTTTTTTTACTTTTAACGCAAAGTTTTTCATCTTTTGCAATTTAATCCAAACTCTTTTTTATTTTCAATTTTGGTCCACCATACTTTTCATATTTCCCAAGTTTTTCGTTTCGTTCTAAATTTTGTGAGTTAACGCACCGCAACGTGCGTGTGGGGTTCAACATTTTTCGTATATTTTTTTCCCGTTTGACTGGCCCGTCGCGTCACATCTATTTTTCTACGTTTGACAAGTTCTTCCAACACACGGGTCCTGGATGGACTTAGTTATTTTTTTCTATATTTTACGTTTCGGTTTAATTTCTCAGCAACGATCGTGCGTGATTAAAAGATTTTACGTTTGGTTTTCGCTCAGCGTTATTTTTGTCCCGCTTTTATTTATTTTGTTTTTAAGAGCTTTTACGGTGTTGCTGGTCGCTGACAATGGTATGGTATTGCTACTACTTAGACCGCCCGTAGTGGGATTGTTTTAAAAAAAAAATTGCAAAATAACGCCAAAAACGCCCCTCCTCCGCCCCGTAGGCGTTATTGGGCGTGTTTTTTGGTTTTTTAGCTTTTGGCGTTTTTTGAATAACGCTGAAGGGGGGGTTTGACCGGCCAATCATCTTCTTGCAACGGCTAGTTTGGTTTTTTTATTTTTTATTTTTTTAAACCTCTTACCCATTATATATATATACACCAAACACTACCATTTTTTAAACCTTCTTCAATACTCTCACACAAACACTATCATTTTATAAAAAATATGGATTCCCCTAGTTCCTATTCCATAGTGAATTTTTACTACAAAGAGTTTTTTGCGGATGGCGATGAATCCACCGATGAGGAGGTCGAGCAAGAGGCGGTTACGAGTGCTTGACAACTAGCGGTGAGATATGTGAAGCATTGTCGCCGCCCCGAACCTGAAATTAAAACAAGAGATTATATAGAACGAGACTGACGCGCGCACACGATCGGTTGATGAAAGATTATTTTGATGAGGCGCCGACATTTTCGAACCCAGAAATTTTTAGGCGTCGTTTCCGAATGAGTAAGCGGTTGTTTCTACGCATAGTCGACGACTTGGAAACCAACTACGATTATTTTAAACAAAAAGCGGATGCGAAAGGGACAATTGGATTTACCGGTATCCAAAAGTGTATGTCGGCGCTACGAGTCCTTGCTTACGGAAACACAACCGACATCAACGACGAGTATTTAAAAATGGCCGAGAAAACAACGCGAGACACCTTGGAGCATTTTTGTCCCGGTACAATTCCTATACTTTACTATAATGTTTACAAGTGTTTTTTTAAGCTTATGTTTGTGTATGTTTTTTTTATAAAGGTATTATTGATTTGTATGGTGTGCGTTATCTTAGAACGCCCACATGGGACGACCTTCAAAAGATCTACGAGGTACATTCGGCTGAGCATAGTTTGCCTGGTATGATCGGGAGCTTGGATTGCATGCATTGGCATTGGGATAACTGCCCGACCGCATGGCGAGGCCAACACACACGGGGTGACCAAAAAGGACCTATTGTTATTCTTCAGGCGGTTGCCTCACATGGCATTTGGGTTTGGTCGTCTTACTTTGGCGTGGTCGGGTCATGCAATGATATAAATGTTTTTGAACAATCTTCGTTGTTAGAGGACTGGATTTCTGGCAGAGCTCCAAAAGCGTCTTTTTACGCAAACGGAAACTACTATCCTCATGGATATTATTTGTGCGACGGAATTTATCCTAGGTATTCGATTGTCGTGAAGACGTTTAGTGATCCTATCGATGAAAAAAGAGCACACTTTAAAAAGGTTCAAGAGTCTTCACGAAAAGACATTGAGAGATGCTTTCGGGTTCTTAAACAACGATGGCAGTATTTGAGAAATCCTTGTCGTGCATGGACGAAGCAAAAAATGAGAGATGCTATGTACGCTTGTATAATCATGCACAACATGATTTTGGAAGACGAAGGAAAGACGATATGCCAGAATTATGTGCCAGAAGCCGTTCAAGAGGAGCATCCACAGGCGTCAATGGAAGAAATAGTGAATAATGCGCGAGAATTGCGTTACGAACCGTACCATTCCGCGTTAACGGTTGATTTGGTATAACACACATGGTCGGTTCGGTATGTCCCACCTGAGGGTGAAGAAGAAACGGAGGAAGAGGAAGACGAAGTTGGCGAGGATGAAGAAAGCGAAGACGAAAACTAATGTATTTTTTTAATTTAGTCGGATTTTATTTTTTTATTTCTAGTAGTGTATTTTTTTTAATTAATGAAGTATTTTAAGTTTTAAATTTAAAAAAATAAAATAATTGTTTAATGATTGGAAGGGGCGTTATTGAGCATTATTCTCACTACGCCACTTTTGCAATAACGCCCAATAATGCTCCCATGCTGACTGGATGGCCACGTGGCAGAAAATGCCCAAGGGTGGGGGCATTATTGCTCAAACCACTACGCATGGTCTTAACACAGTTTTATAACAACCGCTGCAATGCAGGGGCTTAATGTTAGTGTATTATAATCATGAATCAATTTGTATCACTTTACAATAATAATACAAATTAATGATTTAAAAACAATAAGTTCTATTTGTCAAACGGCCTATCATAGCTCGGTTCTCTGTGAGGAGTTTTCGGAGTTGGAAGTTTGGAATGCGGTTAAAGGTTGTGATGATGGGAAAGCCCCGGGCCCCGATGGGTTCACGTTAAAGTTTTTTAAATCATTTTGGAAGGATCTTAAGCATCTCATTATGGGGGTGATGAGGGATTTTCATAGTAGTGGGGAAATAAGTAAAGGATGTAATCCATCTTTCGTGGCTCTCATCCCTAAAATCAATGACCCCCAAGTGCTTGCCAATTTTCGGCCTATTTCTCTAGTCGGTTCGATGTACAAATTTTTTTCTAAAGTATTGGCAAATCGGTTAAAGACGGTTGTAAACGAGATAATTTCTCCCTCGCAATCGGCTTTCATTGGAGGTAGAAACATATTGGATAGTCCGCTAATCATTAGCGAAACAATAGCTTGGGCAAAAAAAAAAGTAAAGAAGAGCTGCTCATATTCAAAGTGGACTTCGAAAAGGCTTATGACTCCATTAATTGGAAATTTCTTCTCCTTATGCTAAAGCATATGAACTTTCCAGATAAATGGATCTGTTGGATAAAAGGTTGCCTGTCTTCCGGTATGGGTTCGGTGCTAGTAAATGGTTCGCCAACTGCCGAATTTAAGTATAAAAGGGGGTTAAGACAGGGGGACCCTATTTCCCCGTTTCTATTCATTATCGCTATGGAAATCATTAATTTGTTTATGAACAGGGCTATGAATGCGGACCTGTTCCAAGGGTTTCAACTCCCGAATGGAGGTCCAGTGATTTCTCACCTCTGTTACGAGGACGATGTCCTTTTTGTTGGAAAATGGTCGGAAAAAATGTGGTTACCCTCTCTAGGCTCCTTAGATGGCTTTATTTGGTTTCGGGACTTAAGGTTAATCTCCGGAAGAGTAAGTTGTTTGGCTTCGGTATCACGGATAACGAGAAGACGAGACTGGCTTGTATTTTAAACTGTGAAGTCGGGCTCCTGCCGTTCACATATCTGGGCGTTCCTATTGGGGTTAACATGAAGCGGGCTAAGTTTTGGGATCCTGTGGTGAATAAATTCAAGTTGAAGTTATCTAAATGGAAGGCCAGGTATCTATCGTTCTCTGGTAGAATTACCCTGGCTAAATCGGTTCTCGGTAGTCTTCCGTCGTACTTTCTTTCCCTTTTTGCTGCTCCTAAATGTATTGTGAATAAACTTGAGAAGATTAGAAGAGACTTTGTTTGGGGTATTACAGACACGAACAAAAAATTAAGATGGGTTCGATGGGAAGGGTTATTGAAAGCTAAGAAAATAGGCGGGTTGGGGATTGGGAACATTCTGGATTTCAATCAGGCTATGTTAGTTAAATGGTGGTGGAGATTCAAGTCGGACCCAAACCAGTTATGGGTTAGAGTTATTTCTTCGATCCACTCTAGCAGTTCGGCGTCTCGTTTAATTCCCATTAAAACTTCGATCCCTGGTATTTGGAAAGACATCAACAACATGGAGGCAGTCTTAGGTAAGATTGGTTTAAAGTTGGACCAAAAGTTGGTTGAGGAGAACGGTTCGTGGAGGTGGCTAAACTCTTCGGATGGTGTGTTTTCCGTCAAACAGGTTCGGAAGGAGATTGAAGACTTGAAACGGACGGATGAGAATAGTGATCCGGAACACGAGTGGAATTCTTGGGCAACGCCAAAAAGTAACCTGCTCCTTTGGAGAGCTCTTCTCGGCAGAATTGCGTCTAGGGAAGGGCTGGTTAGAAGAGGGGTGGCGGTGGCTGATGTAGCTTGTCCCCGGTGCGGGCTTGAAGTTGAAAGCCCAAATCATATTTTTGTTAAATGCTTCTGGGCTAGCTGTATTTGGTGAAATATCTTGGCATGGGTTCGGATCAGTTTTCCGGTTGATTGTTCGACGCAGAAGGATCTTGTTAGTTATCTCAAGTCGAGACCGGGCAGCAGTATTTGGAAAAGATTACTTCACACGATCGTTTTGGCTACCACTTGGAGAATCTGGAGTGCTAGAAATGCTATGGTCTTCGATAATAGCTTCATCCCTATTATGAAGACGGTGGATCAGGTTAAAGAAGATTCCTTCCTTTGGATTTGCAATAGAGCGAAGATTAAAAAGATTTCGTGGGATAATTGGTTGTCTTTTGATGTAGTTGACAGTTTGTAGTTTTGGTTGTTTTCTTTTCTTGTTGTTTTTTCGTTTGTTATTTGTCTTCCAGTTTCTTGCTAGCTCTTTGTATTTATATATAAAGTGATTTGCCGTTAAAAAAAAACTGTCTAACCAGTAAAAATAACCGGTCCAGGTTAAAGAAGATTCCTTCCTTTGGATTTGCAAAAGAGCGAAGATTAAAAAGATTTCGTGGGATAATTGGTTGTCTTTTGATGTAGTTGACAGTTTGTAGTTTCGGTTGTTTTCTTTTCTTGTTGTTTTTTCGTTTGTTATTTGTCTTCCAGTTTCTTGCTGGCTCTTTGTATTTATATATAAAGTGATTTGCCGTTAAAAAAAACTGTCTAACCAGTAAAAATAACCGGTCCAATCGACGAAACCAATCCAATTTGTTTTATGTGTCGTTTCTGACACCGTAGAGAGCAGGCAAGCCTAGAATTTTTATCAAAACATTAACACCCTTAATTAATGCTTGTTGACTAGCTTGAGTTCTTAATGAATGGGTGTTTGAAATTATCGTTCATTTGGTTAACCATTCGTTGTAAGGCTGGAGGGTGTGGGGGCGTCACCCCCGCCAGCTAGGACACTATAGCGCCCCGGGGCGCTATCCACCCACACCCCGCAAGTTAACTGGGGGCGCCATAGATAGCTCGCCAGCATGGTAACGCAAAGGTTCAAAGGATTAGGTGGGGCCCACATGTGTTTGCACCAATCAAATCTTTTTTTTTAATATGGGGCTCCATCCACACCATGCAAATTAAAGGGGGCTCCATGGCTGAGGTGTCCTACGTGGCGGTGACATGGCGCTGATGTAGATCCTAGTTGGGCTGGTAAAGCCCTAAGGGGCTCCAACCACACCCTATAGCCTAAGAAAATTGAAGTTTTATAGTTTGACTAACCAAAAAAGTGGTTTGGACTAACTGAGAAATCGATAAAGTTTATTAGCTTTCTGTTTTTGTAAATAGCATGTATAACTAAGTAACTAACCCAAATAAATGCGTCGCGCCCAGCAACGCGGGCGGCGCATAACTCTAGTTATACTACATATACTACATTTAGAAGTTAGGGAAGAGTGCCAACACTTCCCTATTG
Source organism: Helianthus tuberosus (assembly GCA_030545235.1). Classification (NCBI taxonomy): domain Eukaryota; kingdom Viridiplantae; phylum Streptophyta; class Magnoliopsida; order Asterales; family Asteraceae; genus Helianthus; species Helianthus tuberosus. The sequence goes on along the minus strand of JARYGA010055554.1, from coordinate 31,655 downwards.
GTCCAACCAATTTATAATTTTATCATCAGTTTAAAATTATGGTTTCGCCCGCAGTTAAAAATTACACTTTTGCCCCCAGTTCAAAATAAAATTTTGTTTTTGCCCTTAGTTCAAAATTACGATTTTGCCCCCAATTTAAAATTACGATTTTGCCCCCAGTTCAAAATTATGATTTTGCCCTTAGCTCAAAATTACGTTTTTCCCCGGTTCAAAATAAAATTATGTTTTCCCCTAGTTCAAAATTACGATTTTGCCCTCAGTTCAAAATTATGATTTTGCCAAATTACGATTTTGCTCTCTGTTCAAAATTATGATTTTGCCCCCATTTCAAAAATTATGATTTCTCCCCCAGTTAAAAATTGTGCTCTTACCATCGTTTTAGTTTTCTTTTTCTTTTTTTTCTTTTATTACATTTAGGTCAAATATATTTTGTTTTTTGATTGTTTTATGTACGTTTCCAATTCTACGTTTCGACCCAACCGCAACACGTTAAGAGTATAATTTTTTCCGTTGATATGAATATCACTTTTGATTACACGTGTTAGTTTTCCCTTGATACACATTTTATGTTTTTTTGTACGTTTCCTATGTATGAGCGGGTCACATATAAATACGATATACTTTACATTTTTATCCAGCTGCAATGCTATTGAGTTAAATTGGATACGTCAAAATGTGTGTTTTAATACGTTTAACGCATTACATAACGCTTCGACTAATCTATTCGATGTTTGCAATGTACTTGCGCCGCAACGCGCGCTGGTTTCCCACCGGCTTTGCCTCCCTGCCCCCGTATTTTCACGATGTTGCAATTTTAGCCCCTTGACTTTGGTATCTTCAAAGTTTCATAAAATGACAAATTTAGTCCCTAAACCTTCTACTTTGGTTTTCCACCATCACCCCCTTAGCTCTTACACAGTTACGCCACCAACCCTCTTCTTTTACATTTCCACCAACACCCCCTCATCTTTTACACATTTCTGCCACCACCCCTATACTTTTACACTTTGACTTTTTTAGACTTTGCTTTTTTACCCCTTGCACTATTACTCCATTTTTACACCTGCCAAACTTTAAAAAATTGCAATTGTAACCCCTAGACTACAACTCCTACTTTTGCAAATGCCAATGCATTGTGTTTTTCGAAATGTCTTTGGCATTGTTTTGTACACTTTGTGTCTACCTTTGTGATTTACACTTTTTTTTGTAATTGTCTTTTACGCACTGCGTTTTACGAATCGTATTTTGTCTTACTATATGTTTTCACCCGTCGCGCGCCGCCACAACGTACGGCGGGCAAAATCCTAGTTTTACCTGAAACATCTAACATTTTACTACTTCTGACTCAGAATATGTTATGTTGACTTACAATTGTAACATCTGTATTGGTACAAGTGGTTAATAGACCTTCTTTGCAGTTTTAAGCATCTGACTTGTTAACAGCTTTAGATAATCGGTAAACGATCAATCTTTTAGATACTCATGTTGCTCATGTTTATAATTTTACATTCGACGTATAAATACAGCTTACAAAAATATTACCTACAGAACATAACTAATTTTATAGACAATTATGATTAATCTGTATCTTTCTTTTCCTTATTGTTATGGAAGCTCTCTCTTGTGTACTGTCTAAAGCTTGTGAGTCAGGGTGTTTTAAGGGGACTAAATTGCCTAATGGGGGGTCCGATAGTATCGCGCTTGCTTTACGCAGACGATGCTTTGATTGTGGGGGAATGGGAGGAGGAAAATGTAAAAGTGGTTGCTAGAATTCTTCAGGTTTTCTATGCGTGTTCGGGCCTCAAAATTAATTTCCACAAATCTAACCTTTTCGGTGTGGGTACTGAAGACGTGGAAATTGCTCAAATGGCTTCGGTTGTGGGTTGTAATATAGGGGTTATGATGTATTGCAAAATACATCCTTTATTCGTGTATAGTTTGTATAATTTCTCGTTATTTTTAGTTTAGTTTACGTTAGAATGTGCATACTATTGATTAATTTGAGTTTTCCAGGTCTTGGTACTTAATATTGCTGAAAAGTGAGCAAAAACGAGCCAAAATACTGAATGCCAAGTCCCGGAACAAGTTGATAAAAGTGTTAGAATTATTTTGGAGATTTTGAGAGTTGAAGCTAGGAATTTTTCGCAACAGTCTGTTCATTTGGAGCTGTGGCGTCGCGCCACAAGGGATCATCTTTATGGTGGCGTAGCGCCACCATTATAATAATAATTTCTAGAAATCTTTGAGGTCGCGCTGCGCCACGGCACGAGCCAATACCCGTCGCGCGACGCGACGGGGTAATCTGATGACGATAATTCGTTACGAGTTAGGGTTAGCTATAAAAATCCCAAGAAAAACATCATTAACCCTAATTACGAATTGGAGAGTAACATAGGCGATTTTGGAGCATTCTTGGAGCTGAATCGGAGATCTTGAAGCTTACGAATCAGTGGTACGAGCTCGAGACGAAGAATCGAAGACTTTCTTGGGTTTTCCAATCCCTTGTTTTGTCGATTTCTTTCTTGAAACTTGCTATCATGAATTCTCGTTTAGACATCTTTGATTTGTTTTCGTTTATTGACATGCTCGGCTAAACTTTTATGCCACCTAGACTTGATGAATGGATTGATATGAAGTTTTTACCGTTTTCGTTATTTGCATGAATATTATGGATTGATTGTGTTAGTAAAAGGTTTGGTCTATTGATTTGATGTACATGCGTGCTTTAGTTTGGTTTCTTATTATCACTTGCTTTGTATGATTCTTAGTGACGGTCTTTATCACAATATAGAGTCATACTAGGGTTTAGGATTTTGGTGACTGAAGGGGTAAGGTCCCAAAAACCTCATATCAAGTACTTGGAACCGTACCACCACCTCACCTCTTAGCCCTCTTTTGACCTTGCGCGGCCGCGCAACTGATCTCACAAGGAGCTTAAGAGAAAGATAACGAGCAAACACTTGCGCGATAAAAGGAACATCACGAATCCTCGCGCCTTCATAGCAAAACAAAGGATGAAAATCCCAGATAAACATTCCCGCTTAGTAAGTACCCAGACTTGGATATTACTTAAGCTGACTCCACACGATAAAGGAGTCACACCAGATTATAGCAATAATCTTCTAGAAAGATCAATCGTGCACCACCAAGACGGTTATAACCGTCTGGTACACATGTCATCATCTCAGGCCTCCCTAAAAATCACGATGATGGCATGGAATTGGAGGAAAACCTCCACTTGCCCACTGTCCACGTGGCGACTCCCCAGCCATTGATCAAAACAGTAATCCGTGTGCTCTCACACCGGATCGTGAAGATTAACGGAAGGAAAAAATAACTGCCTACGGGGTTGGCATCTTCCGTTAATATTTCATCAACAAAGTTTTCCCGCCCAAACTCTCGGTTATAAATATGAGGATAATTCAGGTATGAACTTCAAGTTACACACACTTCGTTAACTCTTCTTCTTCTTCCAAAACACATACTTATTCTCACGCCGGAGTCGGGTCAAGGAGAGAACCCCCCTTCTCCCCTTGACGAGGCTAACGGTGTTTTGTTTTGCAGAGTTTACCGGAGAAGGAGATCAATCACGTCGAATCAAACGAGAGAAACAACCCTTTTATGCAGATCCAAACCTCCTAGATAATTTGATTCCGGTCATTTATCTAGTGTTTCTTCATTGGCGCCCACCGTTTTTCTCTGTTTCATCCAATTTTCTCTCGTTTTTTGATCTACCCTGTTGATTCCATTTGCACATGGAAGAGATTTCGTCTCATCGGCAAACCGGCCCTCGGCCAAATGTCGATAACAACTTTCAGGTTGAAGGTATTCCAGAGGATGCCTCGGATGACAACGAGGTACAATCAAATCATGTGAATGAACCTATCACTCCAGGGGGACAGCCAGAGATCCCTGTGCACTCAATTTTACCCCCAGGAGAAACCCCAATCTCCTGGTACGTCAGGTCTCAGGGAGCACTAAATGCAGTATACACACAGTTATGTGCACAGACTGCTCCCCTAACTCAACTACGGTGTAACGCCCAGCGCCCCCAAACTTTAGGCAGTTGGCAGGATCAGTCCCTGAACTCCTATAAATTGTTGATCTTAGTCCTTGTGGTTATGTAATGATTGATACTTTGAAAGTTTTGGTGTGAAACCTATTGATAATTGATGCTTAACACTATGATACTTGATTCTTTAATCTAGATGCTTGATTCTTGAAACATAAACTATGAGACTTGATACAGATACTAGACTCTTGATGCTTGACCCATGATGCTTAGTCTAGATACTTGAATCTTCATGATTTAAACTAGATACTTGATCCTTTATACTATGAAAACTAGATTCTTATTGTTGACACTTGATACTTGGACTCTTGATACTTAGACACTTGATTCTTGAGCAACGCTGACTCTTGAAACTTCAACTGGTGCTTAACTCCTTAGACTCGTGAAGCTTGATTCTTGGTTAAACGAGAGACTGGAGCCTTGGCACTGGCGGAATCTATGAAACCGTGAGACTTCGGTGCTTATGATGTAATCTAATTAATAAAATACTCTACATAATCCATACGCAACGCAACGCCTATCATTACGCGAAAAACGAATCAGAAACAGAACTCGAAAGGATGGGTTGGCCAGAGTGGTCGACCGATCGGATGACCAGCCGATCGGATGTCCAGCCGATCGGATGGCCAGCCGATCGGACGGCACCCCAGCCGAACCACCTTCCTTCCTTCTCTCCTTCACCTATAAATAGGCTGTCACATCACCATTCCAAGTGATGTGACAGCTCTGACCGAACCAGACGCACGCGCTCACAAATATCTCATTTTCTTGCTAATTTCGGTACGTTTCAAGCTAAATCCTTGTACTTTCTTGATCTACACTTCATCCTCTACGTGATTCACCTTTGAAATCACACTTTTCACCGTGAAATCTCCTAGATCTGAGATCTTAAGGATGACATCAGCACAGTGGTTTGTTCAAACTGCTATACGAGGTCATTCTTGGTAAGATCTAGCTGAGATCTAAGGGATTCCATGTAATTATCACCTAATCTAAGCTAAATCTAAGAATTTTCATAATAAAAACTTAAGTTCTTCACCTTCTCTTCAAATTTCTGATTTATTTCGGTGATAAACGTGACTAAACGGACTGTAGACTTGATCGGTGGTCTAGAGTTAGTTTAGAAAATGGGTCGTTCACTGATTAAGACGATCACGGAATGGATTCCGGTATAAACCCGTCGCTAACAGGCAACTGGTTGATTTGGGGTGGTTCCCGACCGATCAGAACGGCTGTTGAACGATAAGTTACTATTGCCTCAGTACGTGCCGTGACGTCACCAATACCTTCCAAAATTAGAATTTTTAACGAAAGTTAGTAAACAAGAAACAACAGGCCAGCCGATCGGACTGCCATTCGATCGGACAGCTCTACTCAACACTAGGCCAGCCGATCGTACAACCATCCGATCGGTCAGCCATCCTTCACGTTAGGCCAGCCGAACGGACAACCATCCGATCGGGCGGCCATTAATCACACTAGGCTAACCGATCGGACAACCGTCCGATCGGGCGGCCATTAATCACATTAGGCCAGCCGAACGGACAACCGTCCGATCGGGCGGCCATTAATCACACTAGGCTAACCGATCGGACAACTGTCCGATCGGGCGGCCATTAATCACAATAGGCCAGTCGATCGACAGACCGTCCGATCGGACAGTCAGCCAATCCAAGGTCTGCTTTAACATTCTATTCAATCTCGATACGCTACCCGACGCTTATCCTATGGTAATCTAAATCAGGCTAATCTCAAGAGAGCTCCCTTTGATCCAATAACAGTCGTGACTGTTAAGCAATCACTGCGAGTATACTCGGTCCCCTTTTTACTTTAAACTTTTGGGGTGTAACATGTATTCTATGAAACTTAAACTTGAATCTTTGGAAACTTTTACTCTATCCTATGTGTTCGTGAAACTTGTGATTCTTGATTCTTGATTCTTTGTGCTATGTGACGTTTAATCCTGAGTGTGTAGTTCCGCCTTAACAATAGTAGCGCTATAGGAGATGCACCTCCCCCATTATTCTCGGGGGGTATTGTTAGGAGGATTCTAGTTTACCTTGAGTCTTGGGTAAACAACAAAGCATCAGGATACTTGGGCTATCACTGCGTGGACTGCGACACTAGCACGGCTGAAACTATTTATATTACTTACATTGTGGATATGAGTTGTTTTAAATCTATTATTCTATTATCAAACTTGTATACTCGCCAATACGTTTGTATTGATATTTTAATACATGTTGCAGGCTGATAGGATGCTATGGAACTTTGAAAATCAAGATAGGAGATGCCTAGAAAAATCGCCTTAATAATTTAGACTTTTGAACAATTTCATTTGGTGATGTAATCTTGATGATGCTTGATTTTGTTGTTAGACAATTTGTATGAAATCTATTTAATGATTATCGAAACATTTAGTGTTATCGAAATCTCATGAGCAATCTGAACGCTTAGTGCTCGCACCCCTATGTTTCCGCCATCGGTTGGGGTGTGACATACGGAGACCAGGATCCCGTCCTAATGCTTCCCAACGTGAGGGCCCATCTCACGAAAATACAGAGGTATACTCCAGATCTACATCGAAATATGAGTATAACCAATTAGGAAGTCATCAAAGAGAGTATCGAGATGAGTCACACCCTCATCGAAGGCATTCAGTTCACTCCAGGTTGGGTTCTCAACGAAACACCCACACCAATGAGTCTGATCCGACTTACCGCATAGGTGAAAGTGCCAGCGTGTTTAGCCGATTGCAGCCAAATTGCAACAAGTGCAGACCTCGTGCGGTTTACAACCCTGAGGCTGAGCACAATTACGATTTGACAACCCGACGCGCGCACACGATCGGTTGATGAAAGATTATTTTGATGAGGCGCCGACATTTTCGAACCAAGAAATTTTTAGGCGTCGTTTTCGAATGAGTAAGCGGTTGTTTCTACGCATAGTCGACGACTTGGAAACCAACTACGATTATTTTAAACATAAAGCGGATGCGAAAGGGACAATTGGATTTACCGGTATCCAAAAGTGTATGTCGGCGCTACGAGTCCTTGCTTACGGAAACACAACCGACATCAACGACGAGTATTTAAAAATGGCCGAGAAAACAACGCGAGACACCTTGGAGCATTTTTGACCCGGTACAATTCCTATACTTTACTATAATGTTTACAAGTGTTTTTTTAAGCTTATGTTTGTGTATGTTTTTTTATAAAGGTATTATTGATTTGTATGGTGCGCGTTATCTTAGAACGCCCACATGGGACGACCTTCAAAAGATCTACGAGGTACATTCGGCTGAGCATGGTTTGCCTGGTATGATCGGGAGCTTGTATTGCATGCATTGGCTTTGGGATAACTGCCCGACCGCATGGCGAGGCCAACACACACGGGGTGACCAAAAAGGACCTATTGTTATTCTTCAGGCGGTTGCCTCACATGACATTTGGGTTTGGTCGGCTTACTTTGGCGTGGTCGGGTCATGCAATGATATAAATGTTTTTGAACAATCTCCTTTGTTAGAGGACTGGATTTCTGGCAGAGCTCCAAAAGCGTCTTTTTACGCAAACGGAAACTACTATCCTCATGGATATTATTTGTGCGACGGAATTTATCCTAGGTATTCGATTGTCGTGAAGACGTTTAGTGATCCTATCGATGAAAAAAGAGCACACTTTAAAAAGGTTCAAGAGTCTTCACGAAAAGACATTGAGAGATGCTTTGGGGTTCTTAAACAACGATGGCAGTATTTGAGAAATCCTTGTCGTGCATGGACGAAGCAAAAAATGAGAGATGCTATGTACGCTTGTATAATCATGCACAACATGATTTTGGAAGACGAAGGAAAGGCGATATGCCAGAATTATGTGCCAGAAGCCGTTCAAGAGGAGCATCCACAGGCGTCAATGGAAGAAATAGTGAATAATGCGCGAGAATTGCGTTACGAACCGTACCATTCCGCGTTAACGGTTGATTTGGTATAACACACATGGTCGGTTCGGTATGTCCCACCTGAGGGTGAAGAAGAAACGGAGGAAGAGGAAGACGAAGTTGGCGAGGGTGAAGAAAGCAAAGACGAAAACTAATGTATTTTTTTTTAATTTAGTCGGATTTTATTTTTTTATTTCTAGCAGCGTATTTTTTTTAATTAATGAAGTATTTTAAGTTTTAAATTTAAAAAAATAAAATAATTGTTTAATGATTGGAAGGGGCGTTATTGAGCATTATTCCCACAACGCATCTTTTGCAATAACGCCCAATAATGCTCCCATGCTGACTGGATGGCCACGTGGCAGAAAATGCCCAAGGGTGGGGGCATTATTGCTCAAACCACTACGCATGGTCTTAACACAGTTTTATAACAACCGCTGCAATGCAGGGGCTTAATACTAGTGTATTATAATCATGAATCAATTTGTATCACTTTACAATAATAATACAAATTAATGATTTAAAAACAATAAGTTCTATTTGTCAAACGGCCTATCATAGCTCGGTTCTCTGTGAGGAGTTTTCGGAGTTGGAAGTTTGGAATGCGGTTAAAGGTTGTGATGATGGGAAAGCCCCGGGCCCCGATGGGTTCACGTTAAAGTTTTTTAAATCATTTTGGAAGGATCTTAAGCATCTCATTATGGGGGTGATGAGGGATTTTCATAGTAGTGGGGAAATAAGTAAAGGATGTAATCCATCTTTCGTGGCTCTCATCCCTAAAATCAATGACCCCCAAGTGCTTGCCAATTTTCGGCCTATTTCTCTAGTCGGTTCGATGTACAAATTTTTTTCTAAAGTATTGGCAAATCGGTTAAAGACGGTTGTAAACGAGATAATTTATCCCTCGCAATCGGCTTTCATTGGAGGTAGAAACATATTGGATAGTCCGCTAATCATTAGCGAAACAATAGCTTGGGCAAAAAAAAAAGTAAAGAAGAGCTGCTCATATTCAAAGTGGACTTCGAAAAGGCTTATGACTCCATTAATTGGAAATTTTTTCTCCTTATGCTAAAGCATATGAACTCTCTAGATAAATGGATCTGTTGGATAAAAGGTTGCCTGTCTTCCGGTATGGGTTCGGTGCTAGTAAATGGTTCGCCAACTGCCGAATTTAAGTATAAAAGGGGGTTAAGACAGGGGGACCCTATTTCCCCGTTTCTATTCATTATCGCTATGGAAATCATTAATTTGTTTATGAACAGGGCTATGAATGCGGACCTGTTCCAAGGGTTTCAACTCCCGAATGGAGGTCCAGTGATTTCTCACCTCTGTTACGCGGACGATGTCCTTTTTGTTGGAAAATGGTCGGAAAAAATGTGGTTACCCTCTCTAGGCTCCTTAGATGGCTTTATTTGGTTTCGGGACTTAAGGTTAATCTCCGGAAGAGTAAGTTGTTTGGCTTCGGTATCACGGATAACGAGAAGACGAGACTGGCTTGTATTTTAAACTGTGAAGTCGGGCTCCTGCCGTTCACATATCTGGGCGTTCCTATTGGGGTTAACATGAAGCGGGATAAGTTTTGGGATCCTGTGGTGAATAAATTCAAGTCGAAGTTATCTAAATGGAAGGCCAGGTATCTATCGTTCTCTGGTAGAATTACCCTGGCTAAATCGGTTCTCGGTAGTCTTCCGTCGTACTTTCTTTCCCTTTTTGCTGCTCCTAAATGTATTGTGAATAAACTTGAGAAGATTAGAAGAGACTTTGTTTGGGGTATTACAGACACGAACAAAAAATTAAGATGGGTTCGATGGGAAGGGTTATTGAAAGCTAAGAAAAGAGGCGGGTTGGGGATTGGGAACATTCTGGATTTCAATCAGGCTATGTTAGTTAAATGGTGGTGGAGATTCAAGTCGGACCCAAACCAGTTATGGGCTAGAGTTATTTCTTCGATCCACTCTAGCAGTTCGGCGTCTCGTTTAATTCCCATTAAAACTTCGATCCCTGGTATTTGGAAAGACATCAGCAACATGGAGGCGGTCTTAGGTAAGATTGGTTTAAAGCTGGACCAAAAGTTGGTTGAGGAGAACGGTTCGTGGAGGTGGCTAAACTCTTCGGATGGTGTGTTTTCCGTCAAACAGGTTCGGAAGGAGATTGAAGACTTGAAACGGACGGATGAGAATAGTGATCCGGAACACGAGTGGAATTCTTGGGCAACGCCAAAAAGTAACCTGCTCCTTTGGAGAGCTCTTCTCGGCAGAATTGCGTCTAGGGAAGGGCTGGTTAGAAGAGGGGTGGCGGTGGCTGATGTAGCTTGTCCCCGGTGCGGGCTTGAAGTTGAAAGCCCAAATCATATTTTTGTTAAATGCTTGTGGGCTAGCTGTATTTGGTGAAATATCTTGGCATGGGTTCGGATCAGTTTTCCGGTTGATTGTTCGACGCTGAAGGGTCTTGTTAGTTATCTCAAGTCGAGACCGGGCAGCAGTATTTGGAAAAGATTACTTCACACGATCGTTTTGGCTACCACTTGGAGAATCTGGAGTGCTAGAAATGCTATGGTCTTCGATAATAGCTTCATCCCTATTATGAAGACGGTGGATCAGGTTAAAGAAGATTCCTTCCTTTGGATTTGCAATAGAGCGAAGATTAAAAAGATTTCGTGGGATAATTGGTTGTCTTTTGATGTAGTTGACAGTTTGTAGTTTCGGTTGTTTTCTTTTCTTGTTGTTTTTTCGTTTGTTATTTGTCTTCCAGTTTCTTGCTGGCTCTTTGTATTTATATATAAAGTGATTTGCCGTTAAAAAAAAACTGTCTAACCAAGTAAAAATAACCGGTCCAGGTTAAAGAAGATTCCTTCCTTTGGATTTGCAATAGAGCGAAGATTAAAAAGATTTCGTGGGATAATTGGTTGTCTTTTGATGTAGTTGACAGTTTGTAGTTTCGGTTGTTTTCTTTTCTTGTTGTTTTTTCGTTTGTTATTTGTCTTCCAGTTTCTTGTTGGCTCTTTGTATTTATATATAAAGTGATTTGCCGTTAAAAAAACTGTCTAACCAGTAAAAATAACCGGTCCAATCGACGAAACCAATCCAATTTGTTTTATGTGTCGTTTCTGACACCGTAGAGAGCAGGCAAGCCTAGAATTTTTATCAAAACATTAACACCCTTAATTAATGCTTGTTGACTAGCTTGAGTTCTTAATGAATGGGTGTTTGAAATTATCGTTCATTTGGTTAACCATTCGTTGTAAGGCTAGAGGGTGTGGGGGCGTCACCCCCGCCAGCTAGGACACTATAGCGCCCCGGGGCGCTATCTACCCACACCCCGCAAGTTAACTGGGGGCGCCATAGATGGCTCGCCAGCATGGTAACGCAAAGGTTCAAAGGATTAGGTGGGGCCCACATGTGTTTGCACCAATCAAATCTTTTTTTTTTTAATATGGGGCTCCATCCACACCATGCAAATTAAAGGGGGCTCCATGGCTGAGGTGGATCCTACGTGGCGTTGACATGGCGCTGATGTAGATCCTAGTTGGGCTGATAAAGCCCTAAGAGCATTCTCATCCAATCGATCAAATTATACATACATTCCACTAAAAAACAACTCCTATATCAATATATTTTCACTAAAAACAAATACTTTTTCTCTCTCTTTTTCTATTAAATAATATTATCATTACATTTTTCTCTCTCTTTCACTCACAACCACTTTCAATATATATTAAAAAAAATTATACTGGGTGAACAGTGTCCCCCCAAATATACAGATGAACAGTAACATTTTCTCTCTCCTCCACTCACAACCATTTTTTATACCCTTTATAATATAAAAACTACCCCTCACATATTTTGATGGTTTGGATGAGAATGCTCTAAGGGGCTCCAACCACACCCTATAGCCTAAGAAAATTGAAGTTTTATAGTTTGACTAACCAAAAAAGTGGTTTGGACTAACTGAGAAATCGATAAAGTTTATTAGCTTTCTGTTTTTATCCTCTTGGTTTGTTTATCAAAGTCGGCTTAAAAACAAGTGACTGAACTCTTCATATAATTAATTATATTTTCAATACATACAAACACAAGTTTGCTATGTCGGCGGGAATAGTTCTCTCCAAAAGTGGCGGTCAAGTTTGTTTTTTTTGTTTTTTTTTTTTTTCATAAAATAGTTATTTATAGGTCCTACCAAATTACGATTTTATCCCCTGTTTAAAATAACGATCTTGCCCCCTGCCAAATTACGATTTTATCCTCTGTTTAAAATTACGATCTTGCCCTCAGTTAGAAATTAAATTTATGCTTTGCCCCCAGCTTAAATTTACGATTTTGCCTTGGTTAAAAAAAAAATTATACTTTTGCCCACCGCTACAATTCTGTCAAATTACAATGTGGCTCTCAGTTTAAAATTACCATTTCGCAACCAGCTCAAAATAAATTTTTTCCCCCTGCTAAAAATTACGATTTTGCCCCCAATTCAAAATAAAAAAATGGTTTTGCCCTCAGTTCAAAATATTATTTTACCTCCATTTTAAAATTACGATTTTACCCAAGCTAAAAATTGCAATGTTGCTATAGTTTTTTTGGCAAAACTATGGTAGTGTTTTATTTTACTTTGTTTACTCAATTTAGTTTTTATTCGTGACAAACAGCTGCCTAGCACTCGCTAATTGGTCCTGACAAATTATTGTTTTGCCTCCAACTCTAAATTACAAGTTTGCCATCGTTTTAGTTAAAAAAAATTTTTATCATAACTATGATAGTGTTTTTCTTTATTTGGTTAACTCGATTCATCTTTTTTTATATCGTGTTATAACTAGCATGTTTAACTAAGTAACTAACCCAAATAAATGCGTCGCGCCCAGCAACTCGGGCGGCGCATAACTCTAGTTATACTACATATACTACATTTAGAAGTTAGGGAAGAGTGCCAACACTTCCCTGTTGGTCCAACCAATTTATAATTTTATCATCAGTTTAAAATTATGGTTTCTCCCGTAGTTAAAAATTACACTTTTGCCCCCAGTTCAAAATAAAATTTTGTTTTTGCCCTTAGTTCAAAATTACGATTTTGCCCCCAATTTAAAATTACGATTTTGCCCCCAGTTCAAAATTATGATTTTGCCCTTAGCTCAAAATTACGTTTTTCCCCAGTTCAAAATAAAATTATGTTTTCCCCTAGTTCAAAATTACGATTTTGCCCTCAGTTCAAAATTATGATTTTGCCAAATTACGATTTTGCTCTCTGTTCAAAATTATGATTTTGCCCCCATTTCAAAAATTATGATTTCTCCCCTAGTTAAAAATTGTGATCTTGCCATCGTTTTAGTTTTTTTTATTACATTTAGGTCAAATATATTTTGTTTTTTGATTGTTTTATGTACGTTTCCAATTCTACGTTTCGACCCTACCGCAACACAAGGGTATAATTTTTTCCGTTGATATGAATATCACTTTTGATTACACGTGTTAATTTTCCCTTGATACACATTTTATGCTTTTTTGTACGTTTCCTATGTATGAGCGGGTCACATATAAATACGATATACTTTACATTTTTATCCAGCTGCAATGCTATTGAGTTAAATTGGATACGTCAAAATGTGCGTTTTAATACGTTTAACGCATTACATAACCCTTCGACTAATCTATTCGATGTTTGCAATGTACTTGCGCCGCAACGCGCGCTGGTTTCCCACCGGCTTTGCCTCCCTGCCGCCGTATTTTCACGATGTTGCAATTTTAGCCCCTTGACTTTGGTATCTTCAAAGTTTCATAAAATGACAAATTTAGTCCCTAAACCTTCTACTTTGGATTTCCAAAACCACAACCTCCTCTTTCAAACTTTGCCAGCACCAACCCTCTACTTTGGTTTTCCACCATCACCCCCTTAGCTCTTACACAGTTACGCCACCAACACTCTTCTTTTACATTTCCACCAACACCCTCATCTTTTACACATTTCCGCCACCACCCCTATACTTTTACACTTTGACTTTTTTAGACTTTGCTTTTTTACCCCTTGCACTATTACTCCATTTTTACACCTGCCAAACTTTAAAAAATTGCAATTGTAACCCCTAGACTACAACTCCTACTTTTGCAAATGCCAATGCATTGTGTTTTTCGAAATGTCTTTGGCATTGTTTTGTACACTTTGTGTCTACCTTTGTGATTTACACTTTTTTTTTGTAATTGTCTTTTACGCACTGCGTTTTACGAATCGTATTTTGTCTTACTATATGTTTTCACCCGTCGCGCGCCGCCACAACGCACGGCGGGCAAAATCCTAGTTTTACCTGAAACATCTAACATTTTACTACTTCTGACTCAGAATATGTTATGTTGACTTACAATTGTAACATCTGTATTGGTACAAGTGGTTAATAGACCTTCTTTGCAGTTTTAAGCATCTGACTTGTTAACAGCTTTAGATAATCGGTAAACGATCAATCTTTTAGATACTCATGTTGCTCATGTTTATAATTTTACATTCGACGTATAAATACAGCTTACAAAAATATTACCTACAGAACATAACTAATTTTATAGACAATTATGAATAATCTGTATCTTTCTTTTCCTTATTGTTATGGAAGCTCTCTCTTGTGTACTGTCTAAAGCTTGTGAGTCAGGGTGTTTTAAGGGGACTAAATTGCCTAATGGGGGGTCCGATAGTATCGCGCTTGCTTTACGCAGACGATGCTTTGATTGTGGGGGAATGGGAGGAGGAAAATGTAAAAGTGGTTTTTAGAATTCTTCAGGTTTTCTATGCGTGTTCGGGCCTCAAAATTAATTTCCACAAATCTAACCTTTTCGGTGTGGGTACTGAAGACGTGGAAATTGCTCAAATGGCTTCGGTTGTGGGTTGTAATATAGGGGTTATGATGTATTGCAAAATACATCCTTTATTCGTGTATAGTTTGTATAATTTCTCGTTATTTTTAGTTTAGTTTACGTTAGAATGTGCATACTATTGATTAATTTGAGTTTTCCAGGTCTTGGTACTTAATATTGCTGAAAAGTGAGCAAAAACGAGCCAAAATACTGAATGCCAAGTCCCAGAACAAGTTGATAAAAGTGTTAGAATTATTTTGGAGATTTTGAGAGTTGAAGCTGGGAATTTTTCGCAACAGTCTGTTCATTTGGAGCTGTGGCGTCGCGCCACAAGGGATCATCTTTACGGTGGCGTAGCGCCACCATTATAATAATAATTTATAGAAATCTTTGAGGTCGCGCTGCGCCACGACATGAGCCAATACCCGTCGCGCGACGCGACGGGGTAATCTGACGACGATAATTCGTTACGAGTTAGGGTTAGCTATAAAAATCCCAAGAAAAACATCATTAACCCGAATTACGAATTGGAGAGTAACATAGGCGATTTTGGAGCATTCTTGGAGCTGAATCGGAGATCTTGGAGCTTACGAATCAGTGGTACGAGCTCAAGACGAAGAATCGAAGACTTTCTTGGGTTTTCCAATCCCTTATTTTGTCGATTTCTTTCTTGAAACTTGTTATCATGAATTCTCGTTTAGACATCTTTGATTTGTTTTCGTTTATTGACATGCTTGGCTAAACTTTTATGCCACCTAGACTTGATGAATGGATTGATATGAAGTTTTTACCGTTTTCGTTATTTGCATGAATATTATGGATTGATTGTGTTAGTAAAAGGTTTGGTCTATTGATTTGATGTACATGCGTGCTTTAATTTGGTATCTTATTATCACTTGCTTTGTATGATTCTTAGTGACGGTCTTTATCACAATATAGAGTTATACTAGGGTTTAGGATTTTGGTGAGTGAAGGGGTAAGGTCCCAAAAACCTCATATCAAGTACTTGGAACCGTACCACCACCTTACCTCTTAGCCCTCTTTTGACCTTGCGCGGCCGCGCAACTGATCTCACAAGGAGCTTAAGAGAAAGATAACGAGCAAACACTTGCGCGATAAAAGGAACATCACGAATCCTCGCGCCTTCATAGCAAAACAAAGGATGAAAATCCCAGATAAACATTCCCGCTTAGTAAGTACCCAGACTTGGATATTACTTAAGCTGACTCCACACGATAAAGGAGTCACACCAGATTATAGCAATAATCTTCTAGAAAGATCAATCGTGCACCACCAAGACGGTTATAACCGTCTGGTACACATGTCATCATCTCAGGCCTCCCTAAAAATCACGATGATGGCATGGAATTGGAGGAAAACCTCCACTTGCCCACTGTCCACGTGGCGACTCCCCAGCCATTGATCAAAACAGTAATCCGTGTGCTCTCACACCGGATCGTGAAGATTAACGGAAGGAAAAAATAACCGCCTACGGGGTTGGCATCTTCCGTTAATATTTCATCAACAAAGTTTTCCCGCCCAAACTCTCAGTTATAAATATGAGGATAATTCAGGTATGAACTTCAAGTTACATACACTTCGTTAACTCTTCTTCTTCTTCTTCCAAAACACATACTTATTCTCACGCCGGAGTCGGGTCAAGGAGAGAACCCCCCTTCTCCCCTTGACGAGGCTAACGGTGTTTTGTTTTGCAGAGTTTACCGGAGAAGGAGATCAATCACGTCGAATCAAACGAGAGAAACAACCCTTTTATGCAG
The DNA here is from genome assembly GCA_030545235.1 of Helianthus tuberosus. Classification (NCBI taxonomy): domain Eukaryota; kingdom Viridiplantae; phylum Streptophyta; class Magnoliopsida; order Asterales; family Asteraceae; genus Helianthus; species Helianthus tuberosus. The sequence goes on along the minus strand of JARYGA010055554.1, from coordinate 15,048 downwards.
ATCCAAACCCCTAGATAATTTGATTCCGGTCATTTATCTAGTGTTTCTTCATTGGCACCCACCGTTTTTCTCTGTTTCATCCAATTTTCTCTCGTTTTTTGATCTACCCTGTTGATTCCATTTGCACATGGAAGAGATTTCGTCTCATCGGCAAACCAGCCCTCGGCCAATTGTCGATAACAACTTTCAGGTTGAAGGTATTCTAGAGGATGCCTCGGATGACAACGAGGTACAATCAAATCATGTGAATGAACCTATCACTCCAGGGGGACAGCCAGAGATCCCTGTGCACTCAATTTTACCCCCAGGAGAAACCCTAATCTCCTGGTACGTCAGGTCTTAGGGAGCACTAAATGCAGTATACACACAGTTATGTGCACAGACTGCTCCCCTAACTCAACTACGGAGACCAGGATCCTGTGCTAATGCTTCCCAACGTGAGGGCCCATCTCACGAAAATGCAAAGGTATACTCCAGATCTACATCGAAATATGAGTATACCCAATCAGGAAGTCATCAAAGAGAGTATCGAGATGAGTCACACCCTCATCGAAGGCAATCAGTTCACTCCAGGTTGGGTTCTCAACGAAACACCCACACCAATGAGTCTGATCCGACTTACCGTATAGGTGAAAGTGCCAGCGTGTTTAGCCGATTGCAGCCAAATTACAACAAGTGCAGACCTTGTGCGGTTTACAACCCTGAGGCTGAGCATAATTACGATTTGATATACCGCCCCGCGGAAGCAGCGGAGAATTCAAAATTCATCATGGAAATAGCTCTAGCTCCGCTAGAGAAAGCAAAGCTACCTTCTAATGTGGGTAAATTCAACAAACTGACCGCGCAGAGGGAAGCCAAACAAGAGAACAGGGAGAGACAATGGACTCCCCTAACCAAAACCCCTGCGGAAGTCTTGAGCACCGAGGATTATCAGTTTAAACCTCCAATACCCATGAAGAATAAGCGTAGACAAGACCCTGCCCAATATTGTGAATACCACAAGGACAGCGGTCATACCACCAACAATTGCATTTCCTTGCGCACTGAGATAGAAAAGGCCCTTAAAAGTGGTTGGCTCACTCACTTATTACAAAACGTCTGCAAGGAAATTAAGCAAATAACTCGAGGCGATGAAGGCCCGAGCAAGAAAGCGAAAAACTGAGCAGAAACTCTATGATCTCTCCGCAGCATGAAGCACTCTACCGTTATCTAAAAAGCGAAGGATATAGTAAGTTAAGAAACATGTATTTATTTTTAATAGACTTTGTAACGGCCTCTGCGCCTTATCCCAAAATAAACAACAAAGTTTCTATTATTCTTGTGTTTTTATTACAAAGTGCATGCAATTTCTTTTGGTAAGCGCAAAAACAGTATGGTAAATACAGTACAAGTCTCATGAACGGTCAGTGACTACATCACTCAAGGCCATACGTTCACATATGAGCAGCATACCACCTTCATTCGCCTTACCTAATCAAAGTAATTGTACACATGCAAAATATTGTAAACAAAAAAAACACATATCATACCATTCACAGCATTATCAAAATTACACGGCAGTGTATCATAGTTACTTGCGCGGCAGTGCATTAACAGAAAAGGGATCCATATCCCAAATCTTACAAAAAATTGTTCAGTACAATTACACAAGGAAAACCTACGCTAGATCTTCACCCTCATCCGGGAAGATTTCCTTTAAACGCACCACATGATCTTCAGACTACAGCGCAACATTTATAAGGTCCATAACAGGAAGCTGCAAAGTGTCGAATTCTGTTTTCAAAGCTGTAAAAGCGACACCAGTATCAACTCCATGAGTAGCGGATTTACTAGTATCCCAATCAACTTTCAAGGCGTTAGTCACATGATGGGAGCACTCCACATATCCCTGAGCATAACCATCACTGCGTGCAGCAACAACTAAATGCGCGACGGCTTTGTCAAGCTCTACATAATTCAACACTGATTCCGCAACCTACAAAAACAAGAGAAATAAATAAGAGAGAGGCGTAATGCATTTCTACAAGTAAAAAACAGAAAACAACTTACACAAGCAATCCCACGCTCTTTCAACCATAGCATATCGCTCTTCAAAGGTTCTAACTCACTCTCTATTGTAGCCCGCGCCGTTTCAGAAGCCTCCAATTTTTCTTCAGTCTCAGACAGACGGCGTGAGGTCTCGGTTTTCTCGGAACGTGCAAGTTCCAGGTCTTTCTTGAGTTGTTCCTGATCAGAAAGCAAAGCAGTGAGTTCTTCTAACTCTTTATCTCTAAGAGCAAGAGTAGCGTAAGCTTGTACCTCTCGCTGTTCACTACGCTTCCTGTGTAAGCGCGCCTCATCGCACGCAGATTCAGTGTCAGCTTTCTCTTTATTCAGCTTCTCAATCTCCGCGTCCTGTTTTTTCAACTTCTCAACCTCAGCTTTGAGATTATTAATAACAGTGCGGAGATTCATCTTTTCAGAGTTATCTTTTTTCACATATTTTCTTCCAGTTCTTGCGCTCCTCGGAAAGAAGAGCAGCCTCAGCCTCCGCTTTTCTTTTCCAGCCCGCAACGGACCATTCTTCAGTTTTCCGATCAGCTTCAAACTTGGCCTAATCAGCTTCCAGCTTAGCCTTCAACTGGGCAATCCAGTTTTCATCTGCAGCAACTTTCTTCTTCGACACCTTAAGATCATCCCACTCCTTGTGCATACTATTCCATTCACGCACTATACGATGAGTGGTCGATGCATGAGAAGCAGCTTCCTCAAGGTAAGTATGATAAGTTTGCTCATGAGACCGGCTTTCTTGAAATTTGATTTCCCCCGGCGGAAATATTCCCTGCAACCAGTCCCGGCACACGCGCCAATCCGAGAAAGTATCACCCTTCTTCAAATTCCAATCAGGGTCATGGAGCTCGGAGGCGTCTTTCTCTGAATAAGTTCTGTAATAATAATCCCCCAGGGTTTCCTCTGGGCGGATAGGAGAACTTTTGCCAGCATCAGAGAACGAGCCTTGGTTTTCAGCAGAAACCTTCTCTATATTCTCAGGCATAGAGCCAGAAACTTTAGAAGGAGATGCTGTAACAGGAATTTCTTCCGCAGTTTTCTCTTTCTCATGGACAGCAGGTTTAGAGACTTGGGGGTTACCAGCGTCATCAACAACCTCTGAACTCACAACCTTTTCGGATTCCACAACAATATCAACAGGCTTGTCAGCCTCAACAGTCTTCTCCACACCACCCTTAGGAACCTCAGTAGCTTTCAGTTGATCAATAACAGTCGCGCGCGGAGGAGAGGGTGGGAGTTCTTCATTAACCACAGGCAGAGACTTTGGGGAAATAGGGGAAGTTGGGGCTCCTGAAAAAACAAAATTTATAAACATCCAATACACATAAGAGGACGACAACAAAAGATAACACTTACTTGGAGCAGACTCCGAGATAAAGGCGTCCAAATTGCCTTTCCTGGTGATCTTCTTCCTCTGAATTTTCTTTGCAGGCTGACCTTCCGCCTCAGTACCAGTCTGTTTTCTTTTTCCTACTTTAGTCCGTACCAAATGCTCAGGACTTGATTCCAAATCAATAGGATCGTCTGGGTTGGATGGAGGGATGTCAGCAGTATCTTTGGGCTCCGGTTTTGGCCTTCTAATAACAACTGCAGGCGCAAGACCCTCCAAAGAGTCAGAAACCACCACATAATCACACCAGGAGTCAGATGAACGGCGCATACCTTTCTTCTCTCCTCTGACATTCTTAACCCTAGAAGATTGCGCTTTCTCAGCATCATCCTTCTTCGGCACGGAAGTAGTAGTTGCCGCGCGTCTTTTCTTCTCAGGGCCTATGCCCAAATTTGACAACTCACCTGCTAAAGTACAGAACGAAAACCTTTTCAGATGCGAAAAAAGAAGCAGATAATAAAAAACAGGATAATGGCTTACCAGCGCCAGCAGCAGGTTGAAAAGACAGATCCGCATCCCGCGGAAGAACAAAATTCTTCAAAATTCGATGGTACCGAAGCTCTTCATCAGGCTTCTTCTTAATGGTACCCATTTTTCCGCCTTCTCTCCTATATGCTACAACATACAACGAAACGACTGCAAGAGAAGAACAGCACGTTCAAAAAAAAAAAAAAAGAGAGGAGGGAGAAAGGCAAAAAGGGTTAAACCCCAATCTTACCATGACCTTCCTCCGTATACACCGGTTTGTCTTCCCGGTCCATCCTCCAATTCAAACTCATACCAGCACCAACAAGAACTTTCTCAGGCAAAGCAATGTTAGGAACATCTTTCAGATCCTGGTACCAATTTTCGTCAAAAGGGGTTTGAACAGTTTCAGTGGGGACATCTTGTTTTCCCCTAAATATCATCCTCATCGGGATGACACCGGCCTTGATAAAGAAAAACTTCTGCTTCCAATCATGAAAGGATTTTGGGGGATGCAACAAAATTTTCTTCGCTGACGCCCTCTGAACGAAAGAATAAAACCCTTGGGTACAGTGCATTTGGTGAAAAACCCGGAATCGAGAAACGGTTGGCTCAATATGCATCGAACGACACACGAACTCGAAATGCCGAACCCTAACCATGCCAATCGGGTGCATTTGGGAAAGATGAAACCTGTAATGCCCAAGGATTTCAAGAAAAAACTTCGTCACAGGAAGACAAAAGTTGCCTTCACAAAAGAAATCCCAAAATAGGGTAATGTACCCAGCCGGAGCATCTGCCGCTGTCTGACCCTCCTCAGTAGGGCTGTAAACGAACCGAACGAACACGAACAAGGCCTTGTTCGTGTTCGTTCGTTAAGGAAATAAATGTGTTCACGAACGGTTCATGAACACTTACCGAACGAGATTTTATGTTCGTGTTCGTTCATTAAGGAAATGAGTGTGTTCGCGAACGGTTCACGAACACAAACAAACACAAATAAATTTGGCTAACGCGACAAAGGATAAAAATAGATGGCCCAGAGAGTAGCACTCGAACTTGAATCCCTTATTGTGGAACAGAGGTCGATTGTATTCTAGAGGTAAATAATGAGAAATGAAAGGAAAATGATGCATAAACAAGGTGAAAATGGGTTTCCTAGTTTAATTGTTAGGGAAATAAAATAAATAAAAGTTTAATAATATAAAAAGTACAAATAAAATATAAGAAAGTACAAAGATCTTCAATTAAAACACAAACATACGAACATAAACGAACGCAAATCAACGAATGTTCACGAACACCTTACCGAACGTTCACGAACACAATCGAACGAACGAGACCTCTGTTCATGTTCGTTCATTTAACTAATCGAACGAAATTTCTTGTTCATGTTCGTTCGTTTATTAAACGAACGAACATAAACGAACTACCCGCCGAACGGTTCACGAACTGTTCGCTGAACGTTCGGTTCGTTTTCAGCCCTACTCCTCAGGGTACAGAGCACCCCAGTTCTCCGGGAATCTAAGATTTTGAACCAAGCCATCGAAAGTTGCCCTAGGCCACTTCAACGGTGGAAGTTCAGCAGACATTTCTTCATATAAGTCTTCGTGACGTTCTCCAGTTGACATAGGAGGGAAGAATTGAAACTTTTTTCTCGAAACGGATAGAGAAGATGAGGATTTTTCAACGAAGTAATGATTACTGGAAATGAGAAGTCCAAAACGCTTATATACTCACCGCCTTAAATGGCCTCGGTAACTGCACAACACCTTTTTTGGGGTAGCACGGTTACCTAAGCGACAAAGGCAAGTGAAAAACGACACATACGGAAGTTCACGCGCGCGTGTAAAGCACGATCAGTAATATATCCCTGATAGTAACAGCCTGTCACACAGTTTTACTGTGCCATTCTTCACTAAAAGTCAAAGATTTCCATAATAAGCAAAGTAAATCTTCTCACAGAAGATTCCTTACTTTCGCGCCCAAAGCATTTTCTCTCATAAAGTCCAGTGTTCCACTTATTTGCATAAGTGCAACACTAGACTGGGGGGACTTGAAGGGGGTAAGGTCCCAAAAACCTCATATCAAGTACTTGGAACCGTACCACCACCTCACCTCTTAGCCCTCTTTTGACCTTGCGCAGCCGCGCAACTGATCTCACAAGGAGCTTAAGAGAAAGACAACGAGCAAACACTTGCGCGATAAAAGGAACATCACGAATCCTCGCGCCTTCATAGCAAAACAAAGGATGAAAATCCCAGATAAACATTCCCGCTTAGTAAGTACCCAGACTTGGATATTACTTAAGCTGACTCCACACGATAAAGGAGTCACACCAGATTATAGCAATAATCTTCTAGAAAGATCAATCGTGCACCACCAAGACGGTTATAACCGTCTGGTACACGTGTCATCATCTCAGGCCTCCCTAAAAATCACGATGATGGCATGGAATTGGAGGAAAACCTCCACTTGCCCACTGTCCACGTGGTGACTCCCCAGCCATTGATCAAAACAGTAATCCGTGTGCTCTCACACAGGATCGTGAAGATTAACGGAAGGAAAAAATAACAGCCTACGGGGTTGGCATCTTCTGTCACACCCCCAAAATCCACCTGCGGAGTACTACCGCTTGGAGGCGTGACTGACCAGGATCCAGCCACCAATCATATTGAACAAGCATATAGTCCACCCAATACAATTGGTGTTCAAACAAAACATAGTTAAGTTGCAAGCGGAAGCATAAGTCTTAATTCATAACATAAGTTTAATTGTTTCAAAGTTTAACATGGCACACAGCCGTCCATGTCCCACAACGATCCTCCTCCATGCAAGCTCCAGCTAAGAAACCTAAGGACCTGCAAAGCATGTAGTAACGAGTCAACAACAAGTTGAGTGAGTTCACGGTTGGGTGTTCGTTTTAAGTTGTTTCGAAAACAGTTTCCTTTATCTGGCATCCTGCCGTGGGGGTTACCCCATAGTTAAAAACGTGACTTGTTTGTTCCCGGTTACTCTGGCAATCCTGCCGTGGGGGCTACCCCGTGTTAGTTATCTGGCATTTCGGCCGTGGGGGCTACCCCGTGTTAGTTATCTGGCATTTCGGCCGTGGGGGCTACCCCATGTATACACTAGACTCGTTACCATATCGACTGCTGACTGTAGTCATGTTTATGTGCCCTGAACTGTCAATGTCTATCATCATTGACGTGCCAGTAGTCCATTAGTTCACGCCCGTCCTCTGCGGCACGGTGTGAGGTTTGTCAAACCTAAATAGCGCTATCTAACTAATGACCCGCTCGCCATTGGCCTCGGCGATTAAGTCGATACAAAGATGAGGGACTTCGTGATAGAGTTTTGGTCTAGTACGAGTTATCTGTCCGTGAGGACGAGGAATTACATTCCTGAACCTTTGCTGTCCTACCCAAGGAGGACGAGGAACCCAGTTCCTTAACCCCAATTCCCGACCCAGGGAATCCCATGCTTTGTAGAGGGTGTGAACTCACCTTGGTTTGCTCGGTAGAAGCACAGAAAGTCAAACAAGCAATGTTGTGGCTACTCACGTCCTATCATATTTGTATCATACAATCAGGTTCGTATTCAAGTAGTACACGTATGGCATACACGTATAATAGCAGGTAGCATGCAGGTATAATTTATGGCATACACTCATAACCATACGGTTCACAAAGACACTTATGAGTTCAGTATACAAGCGAACAAGGCCCAATAGTCCGGCCCAAGCACTTCGGCCCGTAACAGTGAGAGCCCAAATAGTGTGTACATGCACATGGGCTCGAGTCGCAACCGGACTCGCAACCACGGTTTCGGTTCGTGCTGTTTTGGTTACGAGTCGCAACTGGACTCGCAACTGTGATTTCGAGTCACCAAGTTGGTGTGCTGATCATGTGTGGTTTCGAGTCGCAACCAGGTGTTTGCGACTCGCAATCTGTGTCGCAACCGGGAGATTTCGACTCATCATGCATGGTGTCGAGTCGCAACTGATGGTTTCGAGTGGACATAAGCTGATTCGGAACAGTGTACTATCCAATGAGAATTTGATTTCATGAAACAGTCTGTACTACTCTCATAAACATGTTTATTTGTCTATCAATTTCCTAAAATGGATCAAACAATCAGATTTCAAATATTCAACCATGTTCATATGATATTCAACAAGTTCTTCATGTGTTCATCATGTTCATCAAATATTCCTATGAACTTTAACCAACAAGAAAATCATAATCAACAACTTATCAACACCAACATGTACCCTATGATATCAGCATAATGAATCATCCTAATCATGCACATTCCACAGCCGATTACATGTATTCGGTTTCTATTCATCAATCATTTCAACTTATATCAACCCACTAACATATAATCATCATCAACCGAATGTAAACACATAACATAGAACATTTATGCATCGATTTCTTGAACACTAACTCAACATCATCAAACATCATTCAATATATCCGAGGTCAAGACATGTTTAACCGATTATCCATAACATACTCATCCGGTTCACAACCATCATCAAGCATACAACTTCACTAGTTAAATCCTACCACTCATGCCATCATTTAACAACAACAAACATCATAAAAATCACTAACCGATTGTGAGGTGGTGCCGAGTGATGATGATGAGCTTAGTCGGGTCTCTTTGTGGTCACCGGTTTGGATCCGAGATAAAGGAGGAGAGTGTGGTGCTTGGTGTCTAGGGTTTTAGTGAGAGAATGGAGAGTGTGTGTGTAGAGGAGAGTATGAGTGTTATCAAGAATGGCAACATGTCTAACTATCAAGTTTATATATCCGCTCTTAGTAATGCACCCTAGTGGGCTCTCGGATAGGCTAAGTGTGTGTGTGTGTGGCCCAACCGGACCAATGTTGCATCGTTCACTCGAGACCACATGGTCTCGAGTCGGGTTCTTGTGTCTCGGTTCATATATACATACATCGCATACTCACAAGCACACACAAATAACACATAATCACGTAAAGGTTCATTTATCATTCATTAAATCATCATTTTAGTTAGTCACTTAGTGTTCAAACGTACAACGAAAGGTTCTAAATTTCGAGTTGTCACATCATCCCCAAGTTGAAAGAAATTTCGTCCCGAAATTGGTAGGCACTCACTGAGGAAGCTAGTTAAGTTGTATGGTTTTCCCGGTTTTCCTGGGGTGTCACATCCACCCCCCGTTGATCTGGAATTTCGTCCCGAAATTCCGTAGCTTCGGCCTCAGTAGTGGGTGTACTGTTTGCGAACAGTTGGGATATTTTTGTTTCATCTGATCTTCGCGCTCCCAGGTGAACTCTGGGCTGCGACGTGAGTTCCAACGAAACTCGAACGAGAGGTATTCTAGTGTTCTTGAGGACCTTAACATCCCGGTCCGTGATTTCGACTGGTTCCTCGACGAATCGTAACTGCTCGTCGATAGTGAGTTCCTTCAAAGGAACTACGTGGGTCTCATCTGACGGACACTTCTTCAGATTCGACACGTGAAAAACGTTGTGAACTGCACCGAGTTCCGCTGGTAGGTTCAGTCTGTAGGCCACCCTGCCTATTTTCTCAATGACCTCGAAGGGTCCAACGTATCGTGGGTTAAGTTTACCGCGTTTGCCAAAACGAACCACACCCCCTCCAGGGTGAAACTTTGAGTAGTACCCGCTCCCCAACCTGGAGCTCAAGTGGTTTCCTGCCCATGTCGGCGTAAACTTTCTGACGTTCGCGACCAGCGGCCATCATGCGGTTTCGTTATCTGAGCGATTTGCTCGGTTGTATCTACCACATATTCTGGACCAGTGATCTGACTATCTCCCACCTCTGCCCAGCAAAGAGGGGGACCGGCATTTACGTCCGTACAATGCCTCAAACGGAGCAGCTTTAATGCTGGTGTGGTAGCTGTTATTGTACGAGAATTCCACAAGTGGCAGATGCTTTTCCCAGCGGTTGCCAAAGTCGATTACACATGCACGAAGCATGTCTTCTAAGGTTTGAATAGTGCGCTCGGACTGCCCGTCCGTCTGAGGATGGTACGCTGTGCTCATGTCTAATCGTGAGCCGAAGGATTTGTGCATTGCTTGCCACAGCTCTGAAGTGAAACGTGCATCTCGGTCCGAGATGATAGAGGTGGGCACCCCGTGCCTCGATACGACTTCCTTGAGGTATATTTCTGCAAGAGTGGAGAACTTATCCGTTTCCTTGATGGCCAGGGAAGTGTGCAGATTTTGTGAGTCGATCCACGATCACCCAAATAGTGTCGTTCCCGCGCTGGGATCTAGGTAGGCCAGTAACAAAATCCATGGAATTTGCTCCCATTTCCATTGAGGTATCTCTGGTTGTTGGAGCAGGCCTGAGGGTTTTCTGGCATTCCGACTTGACTCTCGCACAAGTCAAACACTTGCTGACGTAGGTCGCTATGTGGGCCTTCATGCTAGGCCACCAATACGTAGTTTTGATGTAGTGATACATCTTATCTGATCCAGGGTGTACTGAGTAGCGAGACTTGTGTGCTTCATCCATCACAAGCTCTCGTAGGTTGCCATAGAGTGGGACCCAAAAGCGTCCCGTTACGTAGTAAGCACCGTCTTCCTTCTGTTCTAAGCGTTGCTCGATCCGCGTAGGGCTTCAGCCCTGACGTTTTCTGGTTTCAGTGCTTCTATCTGAGCAGCTCGTATCTGGGAAGGCAGACTAGAATGGATCGTGAGTTGTAAAGCTCGCACGCGCTTAGGCGCAGCGTCCTTCCGACTTGAGGGCGTCGGCCACAACATTGGCCTTGCCCGGGTGATACCTGATTGAGCACTCGTAGTCATTTAGTAGCTCGACCCATCGTCGCTGCCGCATATTCAATTCTTTCTGCTTGAAGATATGCTCGAGGCTCCTGTGGTCGGTGTATGATCGCGCACTTGGTACCATACAGGTAATGCCGCCATAACTTAAGCGCAAAAACAACAGCTCCCAGCTCTAAATCGTGCGTAGTGTAGTTCTTTTCATGAACCTTGAGTTGGCGTGAGGCGTAGGCTATAACTTTATCTCGTTGCATCAACACGCAACCAAGACCCTGAATTGATGCGTCGCAATATACCACAAAGTCGTTCTGTGCCTTCCGGCAAGGAAAGGATAGGTGCGCTACAAAGTCTATCCTTTAGGTGCTGAAATGCCAACTCCTGTGCGTTTCCCCAGCGATAAACAACGCCCTTCTGCGTTAGTGAGGTGAGGGGCTGTGCAATCTTAGAAAAATCCTTTATGAATCTCCGGTAGTATCCCGCCAAACCCAAGAATTGGCGAATTTTCCTTTGGTGTACGAGGTGCAGGCCAGTTCTTAATCGAGTCTATCTTGGATGGATCAACGTGAATCCCATCCTTGTTTACCACGTGGCCTAGGAAATGGACCTCTCGAAGCCAGAAGTCGCATTTCGAGAACTTTGCGTAAAGCTGTTCTGTTCGAAGGAGTTCCAGAATAAGTCGCAGATGCTGCTCGTGTTCCTCCCGACTCTTGGAATAGATCAGGATGTCGTCGGTGAAGACTATAACGAACTTGTCCAGGTAAGGCTTGCACACTCGGTTCATCAAGTCCATGAAAACCGCAGGTGCGTTTGTCATCCAAAAAGGCAATGACCAAAAACTCATAGTGCCCGTATCGAGTTCTGAAAGCTGTTTTGGAGACGTCCTCTTCCCCGGACTCTCAGCTGGTGATAACCCGATCTCAAATCGATCTTCGAGTAGTAGCTCGATCCTTGCAGCTGGTCGAACAAGTCGTCGATACGAGGTAGAGGATAACGGTTCTTCACCGTCACCTTGTTGAGTTCTCGGTAGTCGATGCACATTCTGAAAGTACCGTCTTTCTTCTTCACAAATAATACTGGAGCTCCCCAGGGCGATGAGCTTGGGCGAATGAAGCCCTTATCTAAGAGTTCTTGTAGTTGCGTCGGAGAGTTCCTTCAACTCTGATGGGGCTAAACGATAAGGTGCACGAGCTATAGGCGCAGCTCCAGGAGCTAGTTCGATCTGAAACTCGACTTGGCGATGAGGCGGAAGGCCAGGTAATTCCTCGGGAAATACCTCTGGATAGTCGCGTACAACTGGAAAATCTTCAATCTTTTTCTCTTTTTCTGAGGTGTCAGTAACGAGAGCCAAAATAGCAGTGTGCCCCTTTCGCAAGCACTTTTGGGCCTTAAGGAGAGAAATGACGTTCTCAACAGCACTCCTCTTGTCGCCATGAATCATGAGAGGTTCACCATCGGGACCTGGAATACGGACAACCTTCTCGTTGCAAAGAATCTCCGCTCGGTGTTGGGACAACCAATCCATCCCAATGACAACGTCGAAACTACCCAAGACAATAGGAATGAGGTCGGTAGAGAAGGTCTGGTTAGCGAGAATAAGTTTACAACCCTTGACTACGTGTGTGGCTTCTAAACTCTTACCATTTGCTAGCTCTACGGTGTGCTTGTTGTTCAAAGGGGTTGGAACACGCTTAAGCATTCGACTAACTTCTAGTGACATGTAGCTAGTATCGGCACCCGAATCAAATAAAACTGAAACATAAAAGTCGTCGAGAAGGAACTTACCCGCCACAACATTGGGGTCATTCCTTGCTTCACCTTGGCCAATCACAAACATCCGCCCCCTGGCGCCATTGTTGTTGTTCCCATTGTTACCATTCCCCGGATTGTTGTTATTGTTGTTGTTGTTGTTCTGGTTCCTGTTCAAGTTGGGGACAGTCTCTCTTGAAGTGGCCCTCAGCTCCACACTGAAAGCACCCTTTGTTATCACCTTGTTGCTGTTGCTGGCGCTGGTTCTGTTGAGCTTGCTGACGATTCTGGTTGGCGGGGTATAAGCTCCTACAATCCTTTGCAGCGTGACCAGGCTTGTTGCACCGATGACAGTTGCCCCCTGGTGCATGGTCCGCTGTGGTGCAGGCTGCAGCGATTGCATTTGGGGTGATTTCCTTTGTATCCGCCACCAGACGATTGCTGATTAGGGCTCTTGTAGTCCTCAGTCTTTCTCTGCTGAGACTGGGACTGAACAGAAGCCGAACCCTTACTCGAAGTTCCATCCCACTTCCGTTTGTTGTCACTAGGGGTACCAGAAGTAGTTGCAGCACCTATGCGTTTTGGTAACTTGTTCTGCTCCACCGCCTGATCCGTGAGACGGTGAGCCAACTGTACAGTTTGCTGGTAGGTAGCGAGGTTCGCTGAAGTCACATGACTTTGGATTTCCTGGCACTAAGCCCTGAAGAAATAGTTCGATGCGTTTGATGGGAGGATCCACCATAGTAGGGCATAGAATTGCCAGTTCGTTCGACCTTTTCACATAAGCTTCAATTTCGGACCCCGTCATCTTGAGGTTGAAGAACTCCACCTCGAGTTTGTGAATCTCATCACGACTGCAGTACTCTTCTTTGATCATTTCCTTAAAAGTTTCCCATGGGGTGGCGTTGGCAGCAACCAACCCTAGCATCTGAACTTGAGCGTTCCACCATGTGAGGGCTAAACCCTCGAGAGTACCAGTAGCATACTTCACCCTGCGCGCCTCAGGGCATTCGCACATTTCGAACACAGATTCCAGCTTCTCAAACCAGTGTAGGAGACCTACTGCTCCTTCAGTGCCGCTAAAAGTAGTTGGTCGGCAGTCCATGAAAGTCTTAAAAGTGCACACGGGTGGCTGAACATGCTGACCTATCGTGGGTGAAAGAAAAGACAGAATTTAACACAAAGGTTGGTTCACGAGAGTAGGATCCTAAAGATCCTAGAATGGGTTCGGACTGCAGGATATACCTCCTGCGTGTGCAGCTGCAACTGCTGCGGTAACTCGTTCGTTGATCAGAGCCGTCAACTGGGCTTGTGTCAGGTTAACGCGTCCAGACATGATTCTTCATATCAAGAGTAACACGAGTGAGAGAGGTTCGTGAGGGTACAATGATAGGATAGAGTAAGCGCGCATGTGTTCAAGCAACAATGGTTTATACCAACCAAGCATATCATAAGCAATGTACTATGTAACTAACAAGTAGGCAATATACACAGACCATATTACCTAGGATGTCGAGCCTTGCATGTGGAGTGAAGCATCGTTGTGGACCGTTAAGCACTGTACAGGTTATAGTCTGGTTTTAACAAAAAACGTCTTTCCCTTTATTAAAACCAAGTTCACTATAACCAATGGCTCTGATACCAATCTGTCACACCCCCAAAATCCACCTGCGGAGTACTACCGCTTGGAGGCGTGACTGACCAGGATCCAGCCACCAATCATATTGAACAAGCATATAGTCCACCCAATACAATTGGTGTTCAAACAAAACATAGTTAAGTTGCAAGCGGAAGCATAAGTCTTAATTCATAACATAAGTTTAATTGTTTCAAAGTTTAACATGGCACACAGCCGTCCATGTCCCACAACGATCCTCCTCCATGCAAGCTCCAGCTAAGAAACCTAAGGACCTGCAAAGCATGTAGTAACGAGTCAACAACAAGTTGAGTGAGTTCACGGTTGGGTGTTCGTTTTAAGTTGTTTCGAAAACAGTTTCCTTTATCTGGCATCCTGCCGTGGGGGTTACCCCATAGTTAAAAACGTGACTTGTTTGTTCCCGGTTACTCTGGCAATCCTGCCGTGGGGGCTACCCCGTGTTAGTTATCTGGCATTTCGCCGTGGGGGCTACCCCGTGTTAGTTATCTGGCATTTCGGCCGTGGGGGCTACCCCATGTATACACTAGACTCGTTACCATATCGACTGCTGACTGTAGTCATGTTTATGTGCCCTGAACTGTCAATGTCTATCATCATTGACGTGCCAGTAGTCCATTAGTTCACGCACGTCCTCTGCGGCACGGTGTGAGGTTTGTCAAACCTAAATAGCGCTATCTAACTAATGACCCGCTCGCCATTGGCCTCGGCGATTAAGTCGATACAAAGATGAGGGACTTCGTGATAGAGTTTTGGTCTAGTACGAGTTATCTGTCCGTGAGGGACGAGGAATTACATTCCTGAACCTTTGCTGTCCCTACCCAAGGAGGACGAGGAACCCAGTTCCTTAACCCCAATTCCCGACCCAGGGAATCCCATGCTTTGTAGAGGGTGTGAACTCACCTTGGTTTGCTCGGTAGAAGCACAGAAAGTCAAACAAGCAA
>JARYGA010055553.1:0-90676 GCA_030545235.1 Helianthus tuberosus | reverse complement strand
AATTTGTTAATCATTAGTAGTTAATCCCTTCAATCATTTTAGTAATTTTAATTCACATCTTTCAATCAAACAAAAATATACAAAAACAAGACAACAAGCTTCATAAGTTGTGACTCATATTTCAATTCAATAAAATCCACTCGCAAACCACATACTCTTCGTGGTTCGACCCCTTGCTACCACTAACTATTTGTTAAGGGTAATTTAGGACTATAAATATTATCTTTGACCGGAGCGCGACACTCTGATCAGTCGACAATTAGATGTATTAAGATGATGCATTAACTCTCGACTCAAAACAATGAAGCCCTCAGTGGTTTTAAATGATGTATTAGTTCTATTGCAAGGTTTTTCTAAGAGCGTTAGTAAAAACTTTCGACTCAAAAACCGTCATTTTCTGTAGTACAGATTACAAGGACAATGTTAACCCATTCTTTAATTCTATAGGAAATAATACATACGAAACTATGTGATTTTGAAAATGGTATTTTAACATATATTGCTAAAGCAATTAGAGAGATGTTAATGAAGAAACCAGTAAAGCAAGTGTTTCGTGCACAAAACTAACTACCATTTGAATTGATGAATCCAAATGCAAACCATATATTTATTTGTATAACCCTATCCTAGACAGACTTAAAATCGTTTAGGCCATTTATCAATACAAGTCAAAGAGATTGGTGGGTGAATAGGTTTAACTTTTTTATATAGGTATCGATTTATCTATTATAATGAATAATCATTTTAGCCCCAAATAGGAGAACCCACTGTTTATAGAGTCCTTCCAGTTTTTCTTGAATTTTTTACCACTGTTTCCACTCATGTCCTGCGGGCGGTTCTGTGGTAGTGGTGGCCTGTTGGAACTTAGATTGTGCTCTGTTTGAGCATAAACTTTAGCAGCAGCCATCAATTTTTCCCAACTTTTTGGCAGGCCCTCAGTTCCTGACAAGACTTTTATCATATCATCACTCCTTACCACGTATTTGAATTGCGCGCGAATTAAGTGCTCGTGTACATCGCCGATTTCCAGCACTTCTTTGTTGTACCTTGTTATGAAATCTTCTAAGCGTTCATCGTCTCTTCTCCAGATGTTCATAACATCTGCCGAGTCTCTAACGGATCTGTGCTGTTGATTGAAATGGACCAGAAACTTCTCCCTCAAATCTACCCAGGACGTTAACTTACCCACCATTTGACGGTAACTTCGCCCTCTCCAGGGGAGCTAAAGCAATCTCGCTAACAAACTTTGAGTTTTCTGAGGCTTCTGCGGGTCGGTAAATTAGATTGTAATCATACTCCGCGTCTGGGTTGTAAACCGCTCTGATTTTTGGTTTGTAGTTTGCATGATCTCTCTGCAATCGACTGAAAATGCTTGTGTTGTCACCTTCTTGATAAGTCCTGTCATACTCATCGGTTTGGGTGTCCCGCTTCTGGTATGAATGCGGGCCCAACCGTGAATGGACTGACTGACACCTGTGAGAGTACTGTTTATCACGGTGATCTCTGCGCCTGGATTCAGAATGAGTGGATTCGTACCTAGTGGGAGATCTGGAGTAGACTTCTGTATCGTCTACGGATATACGTGATGGTGCATCGTAGTGCAACGCTCGAGGTGCAGACAGGGCTCGCACCTGAGGTGCACATCTACGAGATTGTGTTGCAGGCTGTGCAGCCTGTGCACAGAGCCGTGCACAGACTTCATTTATTGCACCTTGAGATTTTACGTACCACAAAATCGGAGTTTCACCCGGGGGTAAAACTGAACTGATCGGGATTTCAGGTTGTGCTCCTGGTGTAACAGGATCATTCGGATGATTAACGTTGTGCTGGACATCGTTATCATCGGATGCTTCTTCCACAATCCCCTCGACATGAAGATCATGAGCGAAATTCTCCGGTTGGGGGCCTGATGGACGATTTGACGGAGTTTCTGCCATAGAAAACAGAAAATGAAAAGAAATGAATCGAAATGAGAAGATGAGATTGAAAATTGAAAATCGGTGGGCGCCAATGAAGAAACAGTGGTTTGAATGACCGGAATCAATCAGTCCAAGGGTTTAGTTCTGCATAAAAAGGGTTAATCCTCTCGCCTGTTTCGGGGGTTTGACTGAGCTCCTTCTCCGGTGATCACTGCAAAACAGAAAGCCGTTAGACTCGCTAGAGGGAGAATGGGGGTTCTCTCCCTGACCACCATCCGGCGTGAGAATAAGCACAATGATCTCGATGAAGAAGAAGAAGTAGTAAAAGTGAAGTGAATGTAACTTCTGAGATCATACCTGCAACCTTCTATTTATAACCGTTTTTGGCGGGAAACTGATGTGATGGAGAGTGTAACGGAAAGTATTTTCCGTTGGTGGTTATGCCTTTTTCTGTCAATCACTAACGTCACACCCATGCACACGGATCGTGAGTGTGATTGACGGCTGGGAGATGCCACGTGGAAAGTGGGTTTGTGTGGATCCTTCTCCAAGTTAGTGCCATCATCATGACTTAGATGAGCATCCAGGATTAAGCCACATCACCTTTCAGTTGTAACTGAATGGTCGTGCACGATGAGCGTTTGGAATATCTTCTAGAAGGTTTGCACCTGTAACCCTTTATGCCCTTGCCATGTGTCTATTCTGTTATAACAAAAAAACACTTTTGTTCAGGTCTTGGTTCCAGGCGTGCGGAGATATTTGGGATCTTGTCTTCAAGTCTATCTGTACTCTTGTGCGAGCCCGCGCAAGGGTGTTAGTTGAAGGTTAGCTTTACCCTTTCTCCGACGCATGGTTATCGAAGATTGTTTTCTTCTATATCTTTGTTTAGAACCACTGTGCAGCCGCGCAGGGTTCTGTTTCTTGGAACAGGACTATGGTATGGTCTCGTGGTCTTGCGCGAGGTTTCCTTGACCGTACTCCTTTGTCTTTGAACTGTTTCTTCCCAAATCCTGTTTAGGACCGCTGCGCATCCACGCAGGGCTTTTGTTCAAGATGTTTTTGGGATAAGGTTGTGGTATGGTCCGATATGTCTGGGCAAGGTTTTTGGGACCATACCCCTTCAAAAGTTGAAGACTATTTTTAATATATTCTTTAATTAGTAGATAAATGATATATGATGATTAGGATCACTTACTGGTTATTACAATCATTTTTAATTAAATTTCTTATTGAGATAGCTTGGTTTTGCAATTACAATCCTTTTTAGTTACATTTCTTATTGAGATAGGTTGGTTTTGCAGGCCATTCGCAAACAACACTGTTATATATTTTACCAAGCACCGATGACTCAACCGCAAGCTTATTATTTTCCACCTGGTTCAACCCAGACGGCGATACAATATCAGGTTATCGAAAGCAAAAACAATAAAAATAACTATTGATATTGATACATATGTTGTTCAGTCAGTTTCGATTGGGTTTGGTAAGAAAGCGGCACAATACCCGTTTTCAAAAAAATAAACTGTTAAATGTTGAAATAAAATAAACATGAATTGAAATGCAAATGAACCAAACCGATACCAATTGAACCACATAGGTGTCGTATCGATATGTGTCTTTTTTTGTTTCGATCGATGTAGTGTTTTCTCTTTCAAATACTATAATGAGCGTCGGTACCATAACAATTCAAATTAATCCAGCCGCAAAGCGTGAGAATGTGACTAGTTATTATTAAACGTAAAATATTAAAGGTTATAATAATACAATGAAAGATGAAACAATGAAAGGCCATTGAAAAAGAGAACAAGCGTTAATGTTCTAGAATAGAATTAATGATTAGCTACACATAGCTACTATTTGCTGCAACGATGACATCTGGCAGGCAGGTGCGGTCCCCCATATTGGAAAGTTACACTACAGCCCTTACAATTCATTAATATTAAGTTTACACACATTTATTTGACTATAAAATGAGAGTAAGAGAGAAAGTTCATCACATTCTATCTATCTATCTATCTATCTACCTACCTACCTACCTACCTACCTACCTACCTACCTACCTACCTACCTACCTACCTACCTACCTACCTACCTACCTATCTGTAACATCTCGTAAAATCATGACCAATATAATGAAGACACGTGTCATGGACTTTAAACGTGTAATGGATTGATCTGGAGGGACTAAAATTGTTAAACAATGTAAATATGTTAGAAAAAGGATCCAAAATGTCAACATGCCATTCTTGTGCCTCTGATTGACCTCATACGACGTTCGTGTTCTTTAATGAATAATTTGTCAAACATCATGTTGTGGGCTAATTTCTGAGCTCATATCCTGAAAAATATCTTGGCTTATATCTTGATTAAATAATATCTGTTTATATCCGGGGTGCAGGTTCAGAGTATTGGTAATATCCTGAATCATATCCTCAGGATCACTAACGGATCACTTGCAGGTACGTGGAGTGGAAGCCAGCAACGTTCACAAAGACTTGTTCCGCGGAAGACTCGGTCTAAGTCGTTCAAAGAAAGACGTTGAAGCCTTATTACTCGGTCTACAACGTTCGTGATGGAATATTCGGAGCATCCCATGTTTATAGGGATATTTGTTTGTATTTTGTTACTATAAATAGGAGGAACACCGGATCAAATAGGACACATCATTTTCACTGTAATCACACTCATTACACACCAACACTTGCTCTCTCATAAATTGTACTTTCACACGAGTTCATTGTAACACTTAGTGATCTGGTGGATATCCTGCACTGTATCCTGAAGTTTAAAGCAATAAGAAGAACAAGGCAGCTGCGATTGTCAGCTCCCGAGGTTTTATGCCGGCGATCTAGATTGATCAAGGGCTTTCCTCGTACATCTTGTGTTGTTTCCTTTATTTTTTGCTTATTGTTTACTCACTGTTTGATCATAGATACAGCTCAATATCCTGAGCCGTATCCTGAATACAGATTTTCTAAATAACTCAACAAGCATATTTTCCATAAACATTTTAGCACACTACCTCACATTACTAATTTGTTCACTAAATTGCTTCGGTAATTTTTGACCAAAACAATTTGGCGCCCACCGTGGGGCAAGTGGTGCTCTCTTTACTAAAAATTTTTGTTAAATCGTTAATCGGTTTTTTATTTTCTAAACTTTTTGCTACATTGTCCACAATGGCCTCACGATCAAACATGAGTTCCTCTACCATGTCTGCTATGACTTCTGCTACTACAGGTTCGGTGCTTCCACCACCTCCTCCGAGAATGCAAGCCTCTACACGACCTCAGGATATTATTCCTACTCGCACTGTTCAAGAGTCTGCCCCTGTTCTAGCATCTAACGACGAAATTTTAACCTTGTTTGGAAGTGTGCAAGAACAAATGAGGCAGCAGCAAGAAACAAATCAAATGCTTTTAAGGGAAATACAACTCCTGAAGTCTGGCTCGAGCAGATCTGCTGAGGATATTGTCACTCCATTACAACCCAGAGCTTTGAACTTCAGTTCAGCCGTGTATACTGAGGATAACAGGGGGAATATTGTGCCCAGTCTTCCTCAGAATCATATTCCTGAAATACCCTCCTCGGTCAGGATATCGACCATAAGGAGTTCAGGATATGCTTCAGGATATGGGCAGAATCCTCCAACGGGTAACATATTGAATAACAATAATACTCATGCTACTAACAATACTGGATCCTTGCAGGATACAGGTGTGACATCAGCACTTACTAGGGAACTTCAGAAGTTGAAGGACATGATATCAAGTGTACCCGGGGTGGTCCAGCCAATCCCGGAAGTGTCTCAAGATAGCCATAAGATATCTCGCTTTGCATATCCTATCTGTGATGCTGAGATTCCAAAGAGGTTCCAAACCCCCAACATGAAGCTTTACGACGGAACGACGGATCCTGAGGAGCATATTGCTCAGTATAGGGAGAGGATGGAGATCAACCCTATCCCTCCGGATCTCAAAGAGGCATGCTTATGCAAGGGTTTTGGTTCAACCTTGACAGGATCAGCTTTGAAGTGGCTTTTGAATGTTCCTCCACATTCAATTACATCTTTTGCTCATTTAGTAAATTTATTTAACAGTCAGTTTTCTTGTAGTAGGAGCTTTGAAAAATTAACAAGTGATCTCTACAGGATAACACAAGGGCCTCAGGAATCCCTTAGGGATTATGTGAACAAGTTTAGCCGAGAATCACTAGACATTCCTCATCTTGATGTTGCAACAGCTGTTCAAGCTTTCAAGATGGGGTTGCAAAAAGATTCTCAATTTTACCAAAACCTTGTAATGAACCCATGCAGGAACTTGGATGAAGCTCGGAATAGGGCCCTAAGATACATTCGGTTGGAAGATGACAGAAAGATGCAAGAAAGGATGAACTCATCCAACACTTATGAGTCAACAAACAGGAAGTCAGAATCCTCATTCAAGTCGTATCGACCTAAACCATATGGCAGGAATGACAATAAGAAAGTGAATGCTGTCGAAGATGAGGATCCTGAAGAGTATCCTGAGTTATCTGAATATTGCTTTTCTGTTAACATTCCTGAATTGATGTATGCCATGCAGGGTCTAGGGGACAAGGCAAGATGGCCTCGAAAGAATCAACAAAAGGCGGATTGGAAAGACAAGTCAAAATGGTGTGCTTTCCATGAAGATTTCGGACATATAACCGAGGATTGCATTGCTTTGAGGAAAGAGATAAGCTATCTTCTAAGCAAGGGATATCTGAAAGACCTCTTGGGAAGAAAGAAGAATAAGGGTCAGGATACCGAGAAGGATCCTGAACGAGCAGCCTCACCTCCCGCGGATGCCAAGATAATCAACTTCATTTCGGGAGGATCCGACATTTGTGGAACTTCGTATTCGGCAGCAAAGAGACATGCAAAAGAAGCCAAGGCCGAAAGGGGAGACAAACCTGTCAGGATGACTACACTCACAACCGACAAAATGATCACATTTGATGCTGATGACAGGGATACTGTCCAGGATCCTCACCATGATGCTCTGGTAATAACGTTATATGTGGCTAACCATTTTGTACGCAGGATATTGGTTGATAATGGCAGCTCCGTCAACATAATCCAACTAGAGACGCTTAAAAGAATGAATGTATCTCCAATGGATATCACTTCGAAGTCCACCGTGCTTGTTGGATTCAGTGGAGAGGCCAGAAACACAGTGGGAGAGATAAAATTGCCGGTATACGTTGAAGGAGTCAACTCGATACAACGTTTCTGTGTAATGGACTCTCTATCCTGCTATAACATTATATTGGGAAGACCGTGGATTCACGATATGAAGGCCGTGCCATCAACATATCACCAATGCATCAAGATACCTACTCCTTGGGGGGTTGTTAAAGTTGATAGTGATCAGCAGGAGGCAAAAGAATGCTACTCATCCTCGATGAAATCCTCAACCAAGCCTAGTCCAGCATAGCAATTAAAGACGCGGGCCCAGGATATCGTGGAGGATCCGGAGCAGGATGTGAAGAAAGTTGTTCTGGACCAGGATAATCCCGATATTTCGATGCTCGTAGGAACCAATATCCCTCAGGATATTGAAGAACAATTAATTAACTTTTTAAAATGCAGGATGTCGACGTTTGCATGGAAGCATGAGGATATGACAGGCATATCCAAAGATGTTATCACTCACAAGCTTGGAATTGATAAATCATTTAAGCCAATACAACAAAAAAGAAGGAAGTTTGCTCCTGAACGCAATACAATTATTCAAGAAGAAGTAGAAAGATTGTTGAAATCCAAAATGATTAGAGAAGTCAAATTCCCAAGGTGGCTAGCAAACGTGGTAGTAGTACAAAAGAAGAACGGAAAATGGAGAGTCTGTGTGGATTACACAGACTTGAATAAAGCTTGTCCTAAAGACCCATTTCCTCTTCCCCATATTGATGCGATGGTAGATGCCACTGCTGGGCATGAAATGCTGACTTTCATGGATGCATCTTCAGGATTTCAACAAATCCAAATGGAGCCTTCTGATCAGGAGGATACTGCCTTCATGACACCAACAGGTATTTATTGTTACACAGCTATGCCTTTTGGTTTGAAAAATGCAGGTGCAACATACCAAAGATTGGTAAACATGATGTTCAAAGACAAACTGGGGGACACCATGGAAGTGTACATTGACGATATGGTGGTAAAGTCAAAGAAAGCTCAGGATCACCTCCAGGATATCAAAGGAGCCTTTGATATCCTGGATCAGTATAATATGAAGCTGAATCCTGCCAAGTGCCATTTTGGAGTGGGGGCAGGAAAATTTTTAGGATACATGGTGACCAAAAGAGGAATAGAAGCAAGCCCGGAGCAGATCAAAGCCATCTTGGATATTAAATCACCCTCAAATATGAAAGATGTTCAACGATTAACGGGGAGAGTGGCAGCATTAGACAGATTTATCTCAAGATCCTCAGAGAAATGCAAAGATTTTTATGATATCCTGAAGAAGAACAAAAAATTCGAATGGGGTGAGAAGCACGAAGCAGCCCTACAGGATTTGAAACGATATCTCTCAACCGCACCTCTACTGATGAAACCTGAAAATGGTGAACCACTATCTCTGTACCTTGCTGTATCAGGGAATGCTGTAAGTGCCGTTCTTATAAAAGACCATGAAGGTCAGCAATATCCTGTTTATTATGTTAGCAAAAGTTTGTTAGATGCTGAAACTAGGTATTCTCACTTAGAAAAATTAATACTAGCATTAGTCATGGCATCAACGAAACTTAGACATTACTTTGAGACACATAGGATTCATGTTAAAACAAATTATCCTGTCAAGAATGTGCTTAGAAAACCAGAGATGTCAGGCATGATGGCTAAGTGGTCGGTAAAGTTAAGTGCCTATGATTTAATATATGAACCTAGGAATGCCATAAAGTCTCAGGCTTTAGCTGACTTTGTGGCTGATTTTAGTAGTGACATTCAGGATGAGGTAGACCTAGAAGTTCAACAGTTAGGAGAATCCTCAGAATCCTGGACATTATATACTGATGGTGCATCTAATATAAGAGGAGTAGGATTGGGAATACTACTAAAATCGCCACAGGGGGACATATTACCCCAGGCTATTAGGTGTGAGTTTCCTGCTACCAATAATGAGTCAGAATATGAAGCTTTAATTGCAGGATTAGAGTTGGCTAAAAGCATGAATATCAAAAATTTACAAGTATATGTTGATTCTTTGTTGATTACTAACCATTTTAATGGATCCTATGCAGTTAAAGGTGAGAAGTTAATAGAATATCTTGACATTCTCAAAAAATTAGCAGGATATTTCGATGTTTTTACACTTGAACAGGTACCAAGGGAGGATAATGCTGAAGCAGATGCCTTAGCAAATTTGGGATCATCAATCAGGATACCTGAAGGGACCCAAATACCAATATTACATGTCTTATATCCTGCAACGAATTCTCAGGATAAAGCGGTAGCCGGTATTCAGGATCCTGAAGTGGAATATCCTGAACAGTATCCTAAATCCTGGACAACTTCAATTCTGAAATATCTCAAAGAAGGACATATTCCCGAAAATGAAAATCCTAAGGCATTTAGGATGAAGGTATCACGGTTCACTATTATAAATAATATTCTATACAAGAAATCTCTTGCAGGACCATATTTAAGGTGCTTGGAGGATCATGAAGCCAAAGAAGTACTTCAGGATATACATGAAGGGGATTGCGGTAATCACACCGGGGGCAGATCATTATTCTCGAAAGTATTGAGAACAGGATACTTTTGGCCAACAATGAGGAAAGATGCCGCAGAATATGCTCGAAGATGTGATGCATGTCAAAGGCATAGTAATATACTACATCAACCGGCTGAACCACTATATCCTGTAGCTTCCCCTTGGCCATTCATGAAATGGGGGATGGATATAGTAGGGAAGTTACCAAAGGCTCCGGGAGGAAAAGTATTTATGTTAGCAATGACGGATTATTTCTCTAAGTGGGTCGAGGCTGAAGCATTCGTTCAAGTAAGAGACCAAGAAGTAGTATCCTTCATAAAGAGGAATATCCTGACTAGGTTTGGAGTACCAGCCGATATCATTTGTGATAATGGGTCCCAGTTTATAAGCAAAAGGACTACTGACTTTTGCAAGAGTTGGGGAATCAAAATGATCACATCTACTCCGGTACATCCTCAAGCGAATGGACAAGCCGAATCCTCGAACAAAATAATAGTCAACAACCTAAAGAAGAGACTTGGAGCCAAAAAAGGAAGATGGGCGGAGGAGTTACCCTTTGTTTTGTGGGCTGACAGGACAACGGTGAAGAATGCAACTGGTCAAACCCCGTTTTCCTTGGTATTTGGAGCAGAGGCAATGATTCCAACAGAAATGACGATACCTACTGCAAGATCTATGTTACAGGATCCTGAACAGAATCCTGAAGTCTTATGTCAGGATTTGGATACTATAGATGAAAAAAGAGAGGCAGCAAGGCTGAGGATAGCAGCATATCAACAAAGAATATCCAGAGCATATAATAAGAACATAAGGACTAGAAGATTTTGAGTTGGTGATTGGGTGCTGAGAAAAGCTTTTCAAAATACCACTAATCCTGCCGATGGCAAGCTAGCTCCAAAATGGGAAGGACCTTATGAAATCGAGTCAGAAGCAGGGAAAGGAGCATATCGACTCAGGAATGTGGAAGGGGATATGCTACCAAGATCCTGGAATGCAATAAATTTGAAGCTCTATTTCAAGTAAGAGTAGAATTTATTTTCTATCTCGGAATGGTATGTGTTCTATCTATTTAAAATATATTTGTTTATTATCTTGAACCCAATACTGACTTAAGCATCGGAGGGGTGTTAGCCAAGCTAACACCCACCTTAGTTTAGAACTGTTTTGCAGGATATGTTTCAGGATATATACTCAGGATAAGTCGAAAGATTAGAGGATTGGCCCCCTCTCTCACGTTTAAGGGATCCTGATCCCTTCACAGGTTTAAAGGTATTCACCTTTCTTTCGAATTGGGTTTAAACACCCCGCCTGGAGCGCAAGCTATCCAGGGATAGTTCAAGGTGGCGGGACCAGTTCATGTAAAAGTGGCTGACAATTTCGTTACTATTGGCTATACCCTGGATCCTTAAGGTATATGAGGATTGATCACCCTCTCTCGCGAAAGGGTATTTTCATACTCTCTAAGGTTTAAAGGTTTTCACCTTTCTAAGTTTTGGAGTTTATACACTCTCGCCTGCAGCGCATGAAACTCAGGGTTTATCCCCAGGATATTAAGGGTTTATCCCCAGGATGTCAGGGTTTATCCCCAGGATATCAGAGTTTATCCCCAGGATATTAAGGGTTTATCCCCATGATGCTAAGGATTCTTTTCAGGATATCAGGGGTTCTGCCCTTGGGCATTCGGAATTCATTCGAGTTAAAAGGTAAATACATTTGTGTCTTTGTCAAACGCAGGGGACACACATTATTTTGATTCAAAGGATGGATCCAAGTTTATAAGTATGCACTGGGGACAAATTTATGATTGGAACTGATTCTCTAAGAATCTCTGGTATGATTTCTCCTTTTTATTTGGACAATTTATGGGTTATATTGCAATATCCTTTTCAAGATATCTTTCAGGATATCTCTCAGGATACATTTATGATGTGTCTTCCTAAAAATGTTCAAACCAAACCATTTTCACAAGTAAAATTTGTATGATAATAACAATAGAGTCAAAAGAGTAGTTATATTATTAACATACCAAAAGTTGTGCTCTTAGTTTCACCTCAAAACAAGGCCCATCCACTAAGAGCACTAGTAGTCCATAACCATATTTACCCAACAGTTGGAGGCTTCATCTCAAACCGAGACCCATCCACCCCCAACTGTTGTATTGTTCAAAAACCATGCAGGAAATGTAAATTGTTCAGGTGCAGAAAAGTAAAGTGCGGAAAAGTAAATTGTTTAGGGGTTACAGACCAACATTCAAATTTAAAAAAGGTGGGCTCTGGCCTTGGCACGTATATCCGTCATCGCCCACCTAGATGCCCTCACACAGCGGCATCTTCTCCAACCTTCTCAGACTTCCCAGCACCAGCATCCTGAGCAGCATCCTCACCAGCATCCATCTCAGCATCACCTCCAGCATCCTCCTTCTCTCCAGCCTGGACCACCACCTCCGTTGACTTGGAAGACTCGCCGGCTTCAGCAGGAAGTGGCACAGCTTTGCCTCCGAGCTCCTTTAGCTTGGCCACCCAGGACTCAACTGGCCAAGATGGACACACAAGGCCCGTCTCCTTGGCCTCGTAGGCCATCTTGATGCGTGCTTGTAGCAGGGAGACAATGACAGAGGCCTTGATTCCTTCCCGGAAAGAGACCATGGCTTGTTCATGATCCATTTGAACGGAGGCAAGTTTGAGCTCAGCATCTTGGGTAGCCTTCTTCAACATGCCCTCGTAGTGCCGGGACTTTGCTTCAGCAAGAGTGCCTTGGGTGGCGACAGTGCTCTCGAGCTGCTTGATCCTGGCTTCATGGAGTGCAACAGTACCACATGCATCATTGTACAAGTGGAGTAAATGCTGGAGGCCCTGCACATCAATTTCAGGTATGAATTGGAATATTTTAACCAGGATATCCTATCAGGATATCCTATCAGGATATATGTGCAGGATATATGTGCAGGATATGTGTCAAGATGTTACCTTGTTGAGGAAGGATGTCATTGGCTCTAAGGAGTCGGAGAAGCTGAGTTCATCATAGGAAAACCCTTCTGAGCCTGGAGTGCTGACTTCAAGGCCTTTTCTCTTTTTCGCTGCGGAGGCACGGGTTCTTGTATTAGCCTTGGGAGCCGGGAGTGGCTTGGAGCTGGTGGTAGCAGGAGTTTCCTTCTTAACCATGACCGGAGTAGGGTAACTGTCGAGCTCGTCAAGATCAAGAAGGACAGGAACTTTGCTGGAGTCTGCACACAGGGAGTAAATTCTAAATACCTCCTATAAATAACAGATAAAAAGCATATGTGTGCAGGATATCTTGCAGGATTCTTACCAGACATGTTGGCACTTGAAAGAGGACTTGGAGTTGGTGGAGAAGGATTGAAACTTCTTTCTGCTTCTGGGAGAAGTCTAATAGCGTCTATTCTTCCTTGGGAATTGGCAAGAGGAGGAGCAATCTTCCTAAAATCAGCTGCACAAATAAAGAAGAAAAGTTAGTTCAGGATATGGAACAGGATAAGTAACAGGATCATTCTTAAACCCTAAATCCTACCCTTTCTCAACCACTGTAACGAATATTCCGTCCCACCAGGGATTGAGTCCCTTTTTACGAAGAAAAATTTGGATTGCCAACCATCCTCGTTCTTGGTGGCACGAAGTATCAATGGGTCACCGGAAGTAGAATAAAACAGAAATCTACATGATCCGTGACATCTAAGTTTGTAAGCCAGGGGAAGATCATGGATGGAAAGCTCAGGAATGTGGTTTCTCTTGATCTGATCAAGAACAGTTAAGACACGCCAGAGCATTGGCATTGTTTGGGTAAAAGAGATTTTTGTGATATTAAAGAACTCGGTGATGAAATCCGGAAAGGGGAATCGAAGACCTAGGGTAAAAGGGAAAGCACTAAAGCAAATCCACTCGTTGGAGACCATATCTGATCGGATTTCACGGTCAAACGGTCTAAATATGGTTCCTTCCGGGAAGATACCGGAGGATTTTAAGGCGGACAGGTGGGCACTATCAAAGGTACAGGCTTCCTTCTCCGGTTCTTGGAGAAGGTTTTGTTGGTAGAACGTAGGGGCCGAGTCACCTGAACTGGATCTTGTTTGGCGCGGCATTTGATCGGTTGGATTTTTTGCCGGAGAGAAAAGATGAAGGAAAGTAAGAAGGATAGAGAGAAAATATACCTTTTTCTTTGTCGATGATTATTAAAAAAGAAGATGAGGATGAGAAGATATAGGGTATGATGAGTAGATATAGGCTGGGTAGTTGCAAACGGTCACATCATAGGTCTTATCTCTTAATTGCCTCGATTCGCGTAAAAATGTAACCGTTAGTAATGAGGATACTAAACGGTAACATTTTTGGGGACAATTGTTGTGGGCTAATTTCTGAGCTCATATCCTGAAAAATATCTTGGCTTATATCTTGATTAAATAATATCTGTTTATATCCGGGGTGCAGGTTCAGAGTATTGGTAATATCCTGAATCATATCCTCAGGATCACTAACGGATCACTTGCAGGTACGTGGAGTGGAAGCCAGCAACGTTCACAAAGACTTGTTCCGCGGAAGACTCGGTCTAAGTCGTTCAAAGAAAGACGTTGAAGCCTTATTACTCGGTCTACAACGTTCGTGATGGAATATTCGGAGCATCCCATGTTTATAGGGATATTTGTTTGTATTTTGTTACTATAAATAGGAGGAACACCGGATCAAATAGGACACATCATTTTCACTGCAATCACACTCATTACACACCAACACTTGCTCTCTCGTAAATTGTACTTTCACACGAGTTCATTGTAACACTTAGTGATCTGGTGGATATCCTGCACTGTATCCTGAAGTTTAAAGCAATAAGAAGAACAAGGCAGCTGCGATTGTCAGCTCCCGAGGTTTTATGCCGGCGATCTAGATTGATCAAGGGCTTTCCTCGTACATCTTGTGTTGTTTCCTTTATTTTTTGCTTATTGTTTACTCACTGTTTGATCATAGATACAGCTCAATATCCTGAGCCGTATCCTGAATACAGATTTTCTAAATAACTCAACAAGCATATTTTCCATAAACATTTTAGCACACTACCTCACATTACTAATTTGTTCACTAAATTGCTTCGGTAATTTTTGACCAAAACACATCAGAAGTTGTTTGTGCTTAAATTAAGGATCTTACCAAACATAGGGGTTAAAAGTGTCAACATGTTAAAAGTAACCTCTGAGTGACCTTTTAACGATTCCAAAAACATTGTAATAATTATATATTTTGCTCTCAAGAATATTGGATATTAATTTCATGGAGTTTCGAAGAAAACAAGACTTTTCGGGTGATCGTACAACTAACCGGGAGCTTAACGGAGTTAAATAATGACCCAAGACTCTCGTTAGTTAACTTTGGGGGTCAAAAGTGCAATAAATAGAAGTTAAATAAACTTATTATGGACCAGGGACCAAAACTGCAAAGTTTAAAAGTTGAAATCCGGTCATAAGGGAGTGTCGCGGCCCGCGTAGACTCTCTCTGAGTCTTACACGGCCCGCGTGAGAAGTGCCAGCGACCAAAAATCAGGACAGCTGCATGTTCAGCCTGTTGCACCGCCTTTGCATGCTTGTTTTCGATTCCAGTGTCTGAGCCAACAGTTTTTCATGCACTGGGGACACCTGGTAACATCTGGGATCAATGTAGGGACATGTGGTTTGATCTTGATACATCAAAGTTCCTATATAAAGCCTTGTTCTTCACTTGTTCATTTCACACTTGCAAACTTTCACTCAAAACTCACTCTCTGAAGTTTCTTGGAGCTCTAGGAAGCTTTCCTCAGTTCATATTTTGTGCTAAGAGTTACTGTAAGCATTCTTAGCCCCCTAAGTTCAAGTTTTATTAGTTTAATGACCAAAAGTCAAAGCCATCGTAATTAAGTTTTGACTTAGTGATTAATCACTAATGGTCCAGCCATTATTCGAATTGAAAGTGGCTATGAGTTGGTAATTATGTAGGTAATAAACCCTTAAGAGGGCACCTACTGATTATCACTGTAACTTGGTCAATTGTCGGGTCAAACTTATTAATAAAAAGTCAACAGAAGCTATTTTTACAAATAAATTCATAACTGATAATGCTGGTTATGGAACATGTTTTAACATTAAAATAACTTGGTAAGTAATATAAGAACATGTTTAGGCATGTTCAACCCGACAATTCTGAGTTTAGGCTCGGTTCGCAACCGAAAGTCGCAAAAGTAGACTTTTGCTTTGACTTTCAGTTCTGACCCGATTTAGCTTAGTTTAGATATGCCTTAGGGTTCCTTTAGGACCATATTTCATGTTAGTATAACCCGATGAGATTATACTATATGGTTCCTATTAAATCTGATTCATAAGCATGTTTCCGTTAAATGCTTAAAAGTTGACCATTATGCCCTTTTTATATTAAAACGAGATTTTTGAAAATGTGAGAGGACAAAAACCTTTATTACTGATTTATAAGCATGTTCTAAAAATTTGACATCAGTTTGCGGTCTAAATTAGGAGTTATGCTCGATATCGTAAATTAAAAGCTTTTTATTAATTAAACGGCATTTTCGGCATAAAACCTATTTAAACCCAAATTTTAACACCAAACTTTCTACCCACTGATGTAATAAAATGTTTAGGGATTTTTGGAAATTTTTATTAAATTTTAAACTGATCATAACATAGGGTTCTTGCATTGACTCGATAATTGACGGTTATGCCATTTTTGCTAATAAAATGAGTTTTACATAACATTTTGATACCAAACCTTTTTCTACTGATTTCAGATGTTAAATAAAATATTTTAAGACTTATAGACTGATTAAAATCTCAGCTTTCCTTATATAACCCGAAAACCATCAAATACCGACTTTTACGCTTTTTAAACACATAGTATGGGTTAAAACTATATTTGACACTTAAAACTATAATAATACCGCTTGGTCAAGTATGTAGTTATTTAAATCAGATTGTGATTAATACATTTACATAACCCGTTTTAATCTGTTTTGTTTGATGCAATGCCTTTGGTGGGTTAATGACCATATCCTGGATATCATCGGCTCATTTATTAAATGGCCACGACTTAAGCACGGGGTGTAGGCATACACCTGACAGTTGCGTATGTATAAACGGTATCTCACATCTCTTGTGGGCGTATACTTGTGGTGTGTCAATTAATCTAATCCGGCTCTTCTAACCGGGTCCTGAATGGACGACAAACATGTAAAACTGTATACAAGATTATTTTTAAATAATTGTCCCAAGTTATAAAAGATTATTTGTGCCTTGTGCATTTAAATCAATTTTCTCAAATATTTTCAAAAGTGTCGGTTAATTGTATTTACCAGTGTAAACTATTTTCCAAAAAGGTTAAGTGTAGGTACTAAGTGAAATGGGCTGGTTACTCCTAGTATCAAATAAAGAGTTTTGGAAGCTTTTGATGCTTAAATCTGTTGAACAATATTTCTTTTATTTTTAGATCCGCCTGTGGATCTTTTTACAGCCCGTTGTGTAATACTTTATGTTATTTTCAATCGGTTTGTAATATCATTACTTTTAGACTTCCGCTGTGCATTGAACTGTGATTAAATTGAATATGATGATATAAACTACGTCATGATACTCCCCACCGGGCCCACCGGTAATACGTGGAAATATTGGGGTGTGACAGGTTGGTATCAGAGCCAACATTGAGTGAATTAAACACTAGCCTTTTGTGTTTAATCTCAATGACATGGTTGCACATTCCTTGACTTCCGAGTCTAGGCAAGGACTTAGGACTAATCCTAATCTTTTATTTTGTCCTTTATTGTTTTCCTTTGTTGTTTCTTTTTGTTTGTTTTGACAGGGACAAGAAAATGCCGCCGCATATCAGAGGAAGAGGAAGAGGCGGAAAAGCCCCAGTTTTCACAAGTTATGACCATGAGGCCGGACCATCACACCGGCGAACTCCTTCAGCAACCATGAGCTCTAGTCTTCAAGAAGACTGGAGAACGTATTTGGAACCCGTGAGGCGTTCAGTCTCGCTAAGCTCTTCGCCCTCGTATCACCACTCCTTTGGGCCACAATCAGAAAACGAGCCCAATGATTCTCACCACTCCTTCCTTCCACTGCAGCGGTCGAGTTCACACCGGGCTTTTCAGGACCCGACCCCATACTTTCGGAGCTAGTTCAACCCGGCAACCATGAGTGAAGAACAAATGGGCCACAACCCATTGGGACCAGAAGACCACTTTCCTGGAGCCGATATGGATATGGACGAGGATCCAGATCCAGAGCCTGCCGAGCCACCGACTGGGACGCCAACGCATCCCATAGAGATTTCAGACGGATCATCTTTCCATGGTTCGCCTTATAGAGGTCCCGATCCATTTGCTCAATGGTGGAGCAATTATCACTGGGAGTATACACCTTCCCACCACTCCTCACCTCACCAGCAGGTCCCCTCTAAGGACCCACCTTTTGAAGCGGTCACACCACCGCCACCGCCGTCGCCAGTGCAGCAACCTCCTCCAGAACCACCGAGGCGAAGAAGATCAGGTGCACGGATGTCCGTGCGAGGGGGATTCCACTTCAGCTCCCCCAACACAGCAGCAACAGCCACTACCCGCCGCCATATGAAGACCCACAAATGGGTGGGCCTTCAAACCCAGTTTCAGAGGTCGACTCTCCGCCAGTCGCACCACCACCGCCACACGTGGGTTTTGATAACCCAATACCTTTATACGCCGGTGCAGCGGCGTATAACCCTTTTGAGCAGCCAGCCAATTCTGGCTACAACTACTATAATGCCCCTGATGTTGGCCCGTATTTCGTGGCGGCAAACTACAATGCTCTTCATCCTGAAGGGCCCTACACAGCTTCCTACCAGAGTGGGTACCTAGCTTATGGGTATCAATACCCACCACCTCCTCAACCTCTGTAGCAGCAGCAGCAGCCGCAGCCACCACAGATCCAACCACCGCAGCAGCAGAAGATCCTTCAGAGGTTGAACCAGGTGGAGCGGGATGTTCAGGAGGAGCGTAGGAGCCGCCGGGGTCTACTTAAAGGTTTGGCTGACCTAATCAAGGGGAAGAAGAAAAGGGATTATTGAAATTCTTCATTTGTTTATTTTGTAATTTTAATTTCCAATTAAGTCTCTGTGTGGACATTTATTTATGTACCTAGTCCCTACGATGACTTGTATTTTCATTTTAGCCCCTGCGTGGGCAAAGTTATTTATGTAAAAGTCCCGTTTAGGGCATCAATGTACTTCTTTTAAATTTAGTGGAATGTTTTAATTCAAATTTCATTTTGTCATTATATGTATAAACGTATTATACGAAATAAATCAACAAAA
This sequence comes from Helianthus tuberosus, assembly GCA_030545235.1. Classification (NCBI taxonomy): domain Eukaryota; kingdom Viridiplantae; phylum Streptophyta; class Magnoliopsida; order Asterales; family Asteraceae; genus Helianthus; species Helianthus tuberosus. The sequence continues at coordinate 71,692 of JARYGA010055553.1, read as the reverse complement.
CATTTCATTTTATAATTGATCTGCCAATATATGTTAAAATAAAATCTTAAGGGTAAAACCTAGCCCATGTGTCATTCTAAGACAGGGCCATGATGGTAGTCCCTTTTTAAGATTCAAATCCTTATTAACATCTGAAAACATGTTAACACTCCTGGCAAATGTGATTCGATAAAATCACACAAGTCATCCTTATATTGGATTCTTCCAATTGCTTTTCTCTATTTATTATTTAAACATCCATTTATGATGAAGTGCCTACGGGCTATGTTTATTGTCCTCTGAGAAAAAAGACAGTTGTAGTCTACGACTCTCTGTCAAGAAAAGGTAATGAACTATGTTCAAGCCTTAATGCCTCGATCCTATAAGATCATGGCTTATAATTTAAAATTGTCCTTGTGACTAGGCCTCTTGTATGCCACCCTATTATCCCTAATAGTTTATAACTGGGATAAAATATAACAAAAATTTAAATAAATTAAATTAACCAATATGGTTTAAGATTACCATGGTTAATGAATTGCATAAATGACAATTCCATAATTGACTTCTGAATAAATCATTGTCATTATTTTATGTAGCAATCAAGCTACATGGCAGAATCAGAAGAAGTCAACAGTCACCCGAGGGAGAATCATGATACTACCAGAATCAACGTAACTGGTGTGGATCTTCAAGCGTTGATTGACAATGCTATTACTAAAGCCGTGGACAGGCAGTTTAGAGAATCAAGTGGTACTCGGAGCAAGACCCTATCTGTACCTCATCCAAAACCACCCTCCAAGACTCATGTATCTAATAAGGACGAATCTCATCATTCATCAAACCAAAGGAGTGTTCTATCTAAACAAATCGTGCTCAATCAGGAGCCGCGTGTTAAAACATGTTCATATAAGTATTTTGTCTCCTGCAAGCCTAGAGACTTCACAGGGGAGAAGGAGTCATCGATTTTATGACTTGGCTCGACGAAATGGATATATTGGTTGATATTAGCGGATGTGCAGAGCAAGATATTGTGAAGTTTGTCTCACAATCCTTTAAAGGAGAAGCTCTAGCTTGGTGGAGGTCCCTAATCCAAGCTACAGGGAAGATCCCGTTGTATAATCTGACTTGGGATCAGTTTGTTGCTCTAATCAAAGAGAAATTATGTCCTCAACATGAAGTTGAGAAAATTGAGACTGACTTCTTGACCTTGGTCATGAAGAACTTAGACTGTCAGGCATATCTTACCAGTTTCAACACCATGTCGTGATTGGTTCCTTACTTGGTCACACCGGATCCGAAACGTATAGCTCGTTTTATTGGGGGTTTAGCTCCAGAAATCAAGGCAAGTGTGAAAGAATCAAGACCTACTACCTTTAGGCCAGTGGCTGATCTGTCCTTATCTCTTACTCTTGATGCGGTCAGGCAGAGATCGCTTAAGAATTCCGATGAAGGAAAGAGGAAACATATGGAGGAAAACTCACGACGTTCTGATAAGAAACATAAGGGGAACTCGGATCATAAGAAGAGTTTTGGATTCAAAAAGGATAGCCAACAGACGGGTGAGAAACCCAAATGTAAGACATGTCAGAAGCACCACTTTGGAAAGTGTAGGTAAGAATCAAAGTCGCTGTCGCAAACAAAGGCGTTTGGTTGTGGGATCTACAAGTCCAAGGAACATAAGACCTTGGATTACAAGAAGTTGAAAGATGCAACCTGTTATGGTTGCAACGAGAAGGGGCATATCAAGTCCAACTGCCCAAAGTATGCAAAGAAACCTGAAGAGGGTAAAAAGAACAATGCTCGGGTCTTTCAAATGAATGCACAAGAAGCAGTTCAGAATGACAACGTTATAACAGGTACCTTTCTTGTCAATGATGTTTATGCAAGGGTATTGTTTGATTCGGGTGCAGATAAGTCGTTTGTAGACAACCAATTTTGTAAGTTATTAAATCTGCCTGTTAAAACCCTAAGCATAAAATATGAAGTAGAATTGGCCGATGGCACCATAGAAACTGCTTCAACTGTGTTAGATGGATGTTTTATATCCATTAGGAACCACTCTTTTCCACTGTCCTTACTTCCTTTGAAATTGAATGGATTCGATATAGTGATAGGCATGGATTGATTGTCTTCTAATCAAGCTCAGATTGTTTGTGATAAGAAGCAAGTGGTCATTAAAACTCCTTATGGTGAGCCGTTAACAATTCAAGGAGATACTCAGTATGGGTTGCCTAAGCAAGTGTCTATGCTTAAGGCATCAAAGTGTTTGAAGAAGGGTTGTGTCATCTATGGCACAAGTGACTATTGATGAACCAAAGCCCAAGATCAAAGACATCCCTGTTATTTCTGAATATCCAGATGTATTCCCTGAAGAGCTACCTGGCTTACCTCCAGATAGGCAAGTGGAGTTTAGAATCGATATTATTCCTGGAGCAGCACCAGTTGCAAGAGCACCTTACTGATTGGCACCAACTGAAATGAAAGAGTTGAGGACTCAGTTAGATGATTTGTTGGCAAAGGGTTTTATTCGACCTAGTTCATCTCCTTGGGGAGCACTGATCCTGTTTGTGAAGAAGAAGGATGGATCAATGCATTTATGCATTGATTATCGCGAGCTGAACAAGGTTACAATCAAGAACAAATATCTATTGCCCAGGATCGATGATCTGTTCGATCAACTGCATGGGGAAAGTTACTTCTCCAAGATTGACTTGAGATCAGGATACCATCAACTGAAGGTCAAAGATGAAGATGTGCATAAGACTGCATTCAGGACTCGTTATAGTCACTACGAGTTCTTGGTGATGCCTTTCGGGCTCACTAATGCACCAGCAGCGTTCATGGATATCATGAACCGCGTTTGCAAGCCATATTTGGACAAGGTTGTCATTGTTTTTATTGATGACATACTTATATACTCAAAGAATCAGGCTGATCATGAAAAGCACCTTCGGTGTATCCTTAAACTTCTTCAGCAAGAGAAGCTCTACGCCAAGTTTTCAAAATGTGAGTTTTGGCTTCGTGAAGTCTAATTTCTTGGACATGTGGTTAGCGAGCGTGGTATCCAGGTGGATCCCACTAAGATTGAAGCCATTATGGATTGGCAAGAGCCGAAGACGCCCACAGAGATTCGCAGCTTCTTTGGTCTGGCAGGATATTACAGGCGTTTCATTGAGAACTTTTCAAGAATTGTTGCACCTCTAACATCGCTAACTCGCAAGAATGTCAAGTTTGACTGGAGTCCCAATCAGCAAGAATCCTTTGATATTCTTAAACAGAAGTTAAGCAATGCACCTGTGTTGACATTGCCAGAAGGAATTGAAGAGTTTGTGGTTTATTGTGACGCATCACACACAAGTATTGGATGTGTGCTTATGTAGAAGGGCAAAGTTATTGTATATGCTTCCCGACAATTAAAGGTGCACGAGAAGAATTACACCACCCACGATTTGGAATTGGGTGCAGTTATATTTGCACATAAGCTTTGGAGGCACTACTTATATGGTACCAAATGTGTGATCTATTATGATCATAAGATCCTTCAGCATCTGTTTAACCAGAAGGATCTGAACATGAGACAGCGTCGATGGATGGAGACACTGAATGATTATGATTGTGAAATCCGATATCATCCAGGCAAGGCGAATGTAGTCGCCGATGCCTTGAGCAGAAAAGAAAGAGTTAAGACCATTAGGATCAACGCCAAGAGCATTGAATTGAAGAACAACTTAAATGAAAGGTTGTTAGCCGCTCAAAAGGAAGCTGTGTTAGAGGCTAACTATCCGAATGAGAAGTTGGGCGTAACTGCTGAACAGTTATCATATGGTAAGGATGGAATTCTAAGATTTAATGGACGAATATGGGTTTCAATCTATGGAGGACTTAGGGATGTGATCCTTCAAGAAGCCCATAGTTCCAAGTATTCTGTTCATCCTGGCAGTGATAAGATGTACCGGGATTTAAAGGCAAGTTATTGGTGGATAGGTTTGAAGAAATCTATAGCCACTTATGTGGCTAATTGTCTGACATGTGCTCAGGTTAAAGCTGAACACCAGAAGCCGTCAGGCTTGCTGCAACAGCCTGAACTTCCCACCTGGAAGTGGGAAATGGTAACTATGGATTTCATCACTAAGTTACCAAAAACAAAGCGAGGAAATGATACTATTTGGGTTATAGTAGATAGACTGACCAAGTCAGCCCACTTCTTACCTATTAAGGAAACATACAGCTCTGACAAGTTAGCTCAGCTGTACGTGGATGAGATTGTATCTCTTCACGAAGTACCAGTGTCTATTATCTCTGATAGGGATACAAGATACACATCGCACTTTTGGAAAAGCTTTCAGCAATCATTAGGTACTCGATTAAATTTTAGCACCGCATATCATCCTCAGACGGATAGTCAAAGCGAACATACGATACAAACACTCGAGGATATGCTACGAGCTTGTGTTATTGATTTAGGTGGAAATTGGGATGATCATCTTCCGTTGATTGAATTTTCATATAATAATAGCTATCATTCGAGTATTCAAGTTGCACCTTTCGAAGCTTTGTATGGAAGAAAGTGTAGGATGCCAGTTTGTTGGGCGGAAGTTGGAGATGTCCAACTAACAGGACCCGATATAGTCCTGGAGACGATAGATAAGATCGTACAGATACGTGATCGTCTCAAAGCTGCCAGGGATAGGCAGAAAAGCTACGCAGATAAAAGGCGTAAACCTCTAAAATTCGAGGTAGGTGACAAAGTGCTACTTAAGGTATCACCCTGGAAAGGGGTAATGCGTTTTGGCAAGAAAGGCAAGCTAAGCCCAAGATACATAGGACCATTCAAGATCATCGAATGTGCCGGAACAGTGGCTTACAAGTTAAATCTGCCTGAAGAGCTTAGTGGAATTCACATTGTGTTCCACATTTGCAACTTGAAGAAATGTCTAGCCGATAAATTGCTAGCAATGTTGCACAAGGACGTGTAGATAGATGAGAGCTTGAAATTCATTGAAAAACCTTTGTCGATCGAGGATCGACAGGTTAAGAAGCTTCGAAGGAAGCAGGTACCGATTGTGAAGGTTAAATGGGATGCCCGTAGAGGCCCAGAATACACGTGGGAGGTTGAATCCACAATGAAGCAAAAGTACCCTCATTTATTTCAGTAAATCTCGAGGTCGAGATTTCTTTTAAGGGGGTGAGGATGTAACACCTCATAAAATCACAACCAATATAATGAAGACACGTGTCATGGACTTTAAACGTGTAATGGATTGATCTGGAGGGACTAAAATTGTCAAACAATGTAAATATGTTAGAAAAAGGATCCAAAATGTCAACATGCCATTCTTGTGCCTCCGATTGACCTCATACGACGTTCGTGTTCTTTAATGAATAATTTGTCGAACATCAGAAGTTGTTTGTGCTTAAATTAAGGATCTTACCAAACATAGGGGTTAAAAGTGTCAACATGTTAAAAGTAACCTCTGAGTGACCTTTTAACGATTCCAAAAACATTGTAATAATTATATATTTTGCTCTCAAGAATATTGGATATTAATTTCATGGAGTTTAGAAGAAAACAAGACTTTTCGGGTGATCGTACAACTAACCGGGAGCTTAACAGAGTTAAATAATGACCCAAGACTCTCGTTAGTTAACTTTGGGGGGTCAAAAGTGCAATAAATAGAAGTTAAATAAACTTATTATGGACCAGGGACCAAAACTGCAAAGTTTAAAAGTTGAAATCCGGTCATAAGGGAGTGTCGCGGTCTGCGTAGACTCTCTCTGAGTCTTACGCGGCCCGTGTGAGAAGTGTCAGCGACCAAAAATCAGGACAGCTGCATGTTCAGCCTGTTGCATCGCCTTTGCATGCTTGTTTTCGATTTCAGGGTCTGAGCCAACAGTTTTTCATGCACTGGGGACACCTGGTAACATCTGGGATCAATGTAGGGACATGTGGTTTGATCTTGATGCATCAAAGTTCCTATATAAAGCCTTGTTCTTCACTTGTTCATTTCACACTTGCAAACTTTCACTCAAAACTCACTCTCTGAAGTTTCTTGGAGCTCTAGGAAGCTTTCCTCAGTTCATATTTCGTGCTAAGAGTTATTGTAAGCATTCTTAGCCCCCTAAGTTCAAGTTTTATTAGTTTAATGACCAAAAGTCAAAGCCATCGTAATTAAGTTTTGACTTAGTGATTAATCACTAATGGTCCAGCCATTATTCGAATTGAAAGTGGCTATGAGTTGGTAATTATGTAGGTAATAAACCCTTAAGAGGGCACCTACTGATTATCAATCTAACTTGGTCAATTGTCGGGTCAAACTTATTAATAAAAAGTCAACATAAGCTATTTTTACAAATAAATTCATAACTGATAATGCAGAGGTTATGGAACATGTTTTAACATTAAAATAACTTGGTAAGTAATATAATAACATGTTTAGGCATGTTCAACCCAACAATTCTGAGTTTAGGCTCTGTTCGCAACCGAAAGTCGCAAAAGTAGACTTTTGCTTTGACTTTCAGTTCTGACCCTATTTAGCTTAGTTTAGATATGCCTTAGGGTTCCTTTAGGACCATATTTCATGTTAGTATAACCCTATGAGATTATACTATATGGTTCGTATTAAATCTGATTCATATGCATGTTTCCGTTAAATGCTTAAAAGTTGACCATTATGCCCTTTTTATATTAAAACAAGATTTTTGAAAATGTGAGCGGACAAAAACCTTTATTACTGATTTATAAGCATGTCCTAAAAATTTGACATCAGTTTGTGGTCTAAATTAGGAGTTATGCTCGATATCGTAAATTAAAAGCTTTTTATTAATTAAACAGCATTTTCGGCATAAAACCTATTTAAACCCAAATTTTAACACCAAACTTTCTACCCACTGATGTAATACAATATTTAGGGATTTTTGGAAATTTTTATTAAATTTTAAACCGATCATAACATAGGGTTCTTGCATTGACTCGATAATTGACGGTTATGCCCTCTTTGCTAATAAAATGAGTTTTACATAACATTTTGATACCAAACCTTTTTCTACTAATTTCATATGTTAAATAAAATATTTTAAGACTTATAGACTGATTAAAATCTCAGCTTTCCTTATATAACCCGAAAACCATCAAATACCGACTTTTACGCTTTTTAAACACATAGTATGGGTTAAAACTATATTTGACACTTAAGACTCATTACCTACTGATGTTTTAAGTAAATTTTTATGCCTTAACAGTATGTAAAAGTTTTGAACTTAGATTTCCAAATTTGACCCTTAAAGCTTATGTGAAATGACCAAAATGCCCTTACGGTGCATAGTTTTGCCATAAATGATGAATTTCACATATATACAATATCTAACTGATATGTCTTTCAAAAATAAATATTTTTACTGATCATTTTAGACCAGAACCTCAGATTACTATATAACCTCTTTTATAATCTTTAAAATGACCAAAATACCCCTACGGGGCTTAAATTGATTTTAAATCCGTTTTGGGCATAATGGAAGGTATCCTACTGATATCACAATATATTCAAGGCATATTAACTTGTGAAACCTGTACATGACTCATTTGGTTACCCGTTATGCATTTTTCGCATTCGGTGCGGTTTATGTGACTAGTTTGCATAAATTGATCGAAACGGGTCAAACCTTATCATTTTTGCTTCAAAATCCATAATGTGTTTAGTTTACCCATATTATACATGTCTTCATACTTGTCGGGTCTAAGTCGCATTCTAATCCGGTCTTCGCTTAATCTTGCGTTTTGAACTGTAAGCCTTTCTTTAAAACTAACCGGTCTAAGTTTAAACTTAAGTAAGACCCGTTAGGAATCTAATAGGTTATTAAAACCTTCGTTCCAGATTTAGGAGCCCAGTAAAAGCTATTTGCACTTGCTGATTGTTATACGGCTGGGATAAAAATTATATTTTGCTCAGGTAAATACTTTTAACTTATTTTCCGTTATACGGGCTTGGGATACGGTATTATAATAATACCGCTTGGTCGGGTATGTAGTTATTTAAATCAGATTGTGATTAATACATTTACATAACACGTTTTAATCTGTTTTGTTTGATGCAATGCCTTTGGGGGTTAATGACCATATCCTGGATATCCTCGGCTCATTTATTAAATGGCCACGGCTTAAGCACGGGGTGTAGGCATACACCTGACAGTTGCGTATGTATAAACAGTATCTCACATTTCTTGTGGGCGTATACTTGTGGTGTGTCAATTAATCTAATCCGGCTCTTCTAACTGGGTCCTGAATGGACGACAAACATGTAAAACTGTATACAAGATTATTTTTAAATAATTGTCCCAAGTTATAAAAGATTATTTGTGCCTTGTGCATTTAAATCAATTTTCTCAAATATTTTCAAAAGTGTCTGTTAATTGTATTTACCAGTGTAAACTGACGTATTTTCCAAAAAGGTTAAGTGCAGGTACTAAGCGAAATGGGCTGGCTACTCCTAGTATCAAATAAAGAGTTTTGCAAGCTTTTGTGCTTAAATCTGTTGAACAATATTTCTTTTATTTTTAGATCCGCCTGTGGATCTTTTTACAACCCGTTGTGTAATACTTTATGTTATTTTCAATCGGTTTGTAATATCATTACTTTTAGACTTCCGATGTGCATTGAACTGTGATTAAATTGACTATGATGATATCAACTACGTCACAATACTCCCCACCGGGCCCACCGGTAATACGTGGAAATAATCTATCACAAGAGAGGAGAGGAAACATTCTCACACACTATCACTTTACTCTCTAAACGTTTGCTCTTTTATTTTATTATAATTACTATATATATAAAATGATAAAAGGGGTTTGCTACAGCATCTAGGGTTATTTTCGTCATTTACCATTTTCAGTCAGTTTTAATCCAAGGTTGCCACGTTTATTATATGCTGCGTGTCAACTCCTCACTTTTTCATCTTCAGCCTAGTAATTGATAAATAGGGTTTGCTACAATTAAATTCAAAGAGAGAACGCATAAAACGCCGGTGTATATCGCTTCACATCAGTCGATTCTGACCAGATTTCGGTTGGGTCCTGCATCGTTCCACATCAATCTTCCGATTTGAACACAAGAACCCCTTGATTCTTGCTCCAGTTCTTCCCCGATTTTTGGTTAGTTTACTGATAAAGTTCTTCAGTTAGTAATCTGAAATTCAAAATGCTATTATTGGATATTGATTACTTAGTTTCAGTTAGTAATTAGTAATCTGAGATTCGAAATGATTGAGTTGTATATGATTTTATTTTATGTGAAAATTACAAGTTGTTGGCATCACTGACTCATAGAAGCAACCTCAGACGAAAACTGTGCCACTACCCTCAAAATCCTATGGCTTCAGCACTAATTTATAATTAAAAAAAGTATTACAAAATTCATACCCATTGTTGTATGCTGAGATGCTAGGTTTGACTGACAAACAGTCAACTTCTCTTTATTTTTTGTGAAATTGCTCATAAGTTTGTGAAGGAGATAATCAAAATAATGCCAAAGAATAAATAGATGATAAAAGAGAAAAGAAAAACAAAAAGAAATGATTTCTGATTGGTTGGTTGAGTTTTAGCTTTGACCAATCTTCCTTTGTTGACCGAGTCCACCTTATTTTACCTGTGATCCCTATCCTCTTTAGCCCTGGTACATGGTACAGCGATAGCGACAATCCATGGATATCCCAGATTTTCAGCTCCTTCATAAATTGTATTTAACACTTCCCAATTTCCCACATCAATCCAACCTAAAACTCTCTTTCTTTATAGTTTTTTCCCCAATTTCTTAGGTTATTTTCATTTATAAACAAGTTAAATGCATGAGTACCCGTTTAGAATTTTATCAAAACAAAACCCTAAATCGCTCTCTCTCATTTCACAGCCGATGCCCCACAGATTCCGCCGTCCAGTTTCTATCCACCGTCAGTTGCATCAACGACGGAGTTTTGTTCAGCAGGTGAGAATGACCAATTTTATCGATTATATGGATTTAATAGACTTACAGTTGTTGTTTCACAACAATAGTTGAGTGCTTAAAGTTGTTGTATAACCTAAATTTCGTTGTTCTTAATGATTTTAGTTTGGAGCTCTACTCTACAATGATATGGAGTTGCACTCTACAATGAAAGGCATACAAACACTAATATGTACAAGTGGACTATACTACTTTCATAAAAAGGTAAACACAAGTTAGTTTTAACTTTTAAGGTAAACATGATATATTTTCACTACTAATTTAGATACCTAATCAAATTCAACATGAACCTGTTTCTCTAATTCTATGCATAGCGATTACCAAGATGTGTAGAACTCTCTAAAGAATATGTAAAGTCTGAATGAATTCTATAATCAACTCTCTCTTGTTTATTTATATATTTGGACTTCAATAAAACTGAATGAATTTTAGCCCATGTGAACCTGTGTCCATTATCAGTAGGTAGCCTATGTCAGCTGCCCAATATCCAGCCCAGTTGTATATGTAAACACAAAAAACCACAAACAAACATAAAAATCACATTAGAAAATATAACTTGGACAAAGCAAACAAACAACCCGAGGAAAGGTATGTGTTTGTGATTTCCTGTTTTTATTTTATTATTTTTGTTTGTTAATTGTTAATTAATATAATCTATCACATCTTATCTTGTCCTTCTCAGGGTGATTCTGTTGCAACCTGGAACCACTATCAGTTTAAAAGTTGTATCTCCGTCTTCGGACTCTAAAGGCGAAAATTTCACTAAGATAACATTCACTTCGACTGATAAAACCAACACAGCTAAAACAATGTTTATCTTTCGTTTCATTTTGGGGTATGCTTTTTTAGTTTAATTGACAGTTTTTAAATTCTAAGTTCATGTACTAATTTACCTTTTTTATTTTTTTCAGGTTGTCTATTTCATTGAGAGGTGTTTTGGGGAGGGATTCCTTGCCACCATCTTGTGGATGGAATCTCAAACACAATTAATGACGTCAGCCTCTTTGGCTTCCTTAAAAATGTCCAATCCTTCCCAAACAAAATCAATGTGTTGAAGTTCATTCCTGTTTTCAATCTTGCTACGAAGGCCTTGATGCTGTTGTTCTTCTAAAGGTGCTTAACACGCCGTCATCTGTAGCCGTTGATGGGAATGAGGTGGTTATGGTCGAGAGGAAGGCTGGTGGAGATGAGAAACCCGCTGATGAGAGGCCCACTGATGAGAAGCCCGCTGATAAGAACTGATTTTAGTATTCATTGTGAAGGTATACTTTTGAACATTGCGACGTTTAAAGTTTTTGGTTGATTTCTTACTTAGAATATATTTTTAACGTTTAGAGTTTTTGGTTGGTTTCCTACTTAGAATATATTTTTAATGTAAAACATGTGTTTGCAATATGTGGTGAGTTTCTCAGCGCCTTGCCTAGGCGCGTATTCTGCTGAAATCCCGTCTAATGTATACTCCGATCTAAAATGACAATAGCGCTAAGAGAAATACACAGGTGCACTTAATTGTTGATCAAACTTCTGTGCCATTCATGCCACGAAATATGCAATTGGCTAGGAGGCTTAGAGGCGATCAACCTAAATCTGTCCTTTTTTTGGTTATCACTCTAAAACCCGTTTTAAATTATTTGCATTGTTGTTGTTCCATAATTAATAATAATTTGTTGGTCAATACTATTGTGCAATATTCCATTTTAAAGTGTTGAAGTGTTTGAATCATTAATGATACAAGTTGATTCTTTTAAGACTACATGGTATGGTGATGGACCATCCTTGGAGGATGATCCGCCACATAGGCGCCACATCATAGTCCTTGCTAAGATGGTCCATTCTCCAAAACTAGAGGGCATGGTAGGATGGTCCTAGTCATAGTCCTCCACCACTTTTTATGTTTTTTTTTTTTTTTTTTAGTATTCTATTTTTTTAACATTTAACAAATATACTAACAAAATATTTTCATTAATATTAAACCCACATTACATAAATATAAAAAAAACCCATAAACTTAAAAAAAAAAACAAACACTTAATAAAAATAAACATAGAGTTAAATAATTTGATGTTTTTTCATGATGTCGTGTTGTAATTTTTTCAACATCGAACGTTTCGGCTCGGGTTCGTTCTTGACATTCATCGATATTATATCCCATTCCTTGAGCCGAATTTTTTCATCAGAAATTCGGATTTTCTCATTCGACAATCGGACCTTCTCTTTTAACTTTTCGTCCGATGCACGACTTTTTTCTTCGACGGCCCGCTCCTTCGCCTTCGTCTTTTGGGACGAGATGTCGTTGTACATTTTTAGGTGTTCCATAAACTCAACCATGTTCGGGTCCACCTTTTCCTTTTCTTTTCCCTTGGCCCGCTCCTTCTTTGTTTTGTCTCGGCCCGGTGGACGCTCGGGTTCACGTACGTTATACTCGTCTTCATCATAGTCGGCGTCATCATTTAAGTTTATGTGACACCTCGCGTCCGATCCACCGGCGCTTAAACTACCCGTTTCCGATGTTTTTTGGCGTTTCGCCATCGCCACCTCGTTCGGAATAGGCGCCCATTTTGGGTGGTCTTTTACAACCATCCACGCGCGAACGTGAGGAAAGTTGGAACCATTCTTTTGCTTATACTTTTCCAAAGCCATTTTGAACACATCCTCGTCGTTCCACCCGCTACGACGGTCACTTGTATATAATTTGTTATACTCCTCGCAAAACCGATTAATGGCCGGGTTCAATTTTCGCCACTTCGAGGAAACCGAGTCGAGATCTCTATACGGGCCTTGGTCCATCAAGTCGAGAAACTTGGCCAATATCTTGGACCAAAACCCCTCACCCGCTTGGTTATTACCTATAAAAAAACAAACAAACAAAATTAAAATAACAAAACAAACTTTAAAACAAAAAAAAAATAAAAACTTTAAAACTGTTAACAAACAAACCTAAACAAAAAATAAACTTATTCAAATTACGAACCTTTAAAAAATAAAAAATGTAAACTTTAAAAAATGTAAACTTTAAAAAGATGTAAACTTTAAAAAATTACGAACCTTTTACCGGGTTGGCGGAAGTGCCAATGAAAGCCTTGGCTAAGGCTTCTTCTTCGATTGGGGTCCACATAGTCGCCTTCGGTTTCGACGTTTGATCACCCACCACTTGTTTGCCTTTGTTTCGTTTTCCTTTCCCTTTAGGCGGTTGGGTTTCGGGCAAAATCTCCACATCGTCTTCGGGTTCGGATTGGGTCGGGATCGGTTGAGGTTGAACGGGGGGTGTGGGGATCGGTTGAGGTTGAACGGGTGGGAAGTTCCAAGCACCCCGCATCATCATTTGTTGAAGGGCTTGATTTTGGGAGATTTGAGTGAATTGGTTTGGCGAGTGTTGGAATGAAGCAAACGCGTTCGATGAATATTGCGAGAATTGGTTCGGTTCTAGCGTTGGATAATATCCCGGAACCGAAAAAACATTTGGTTGGGTCGGATTGTTGGGAGTATTCGGGTTGTTCGAAGTGTTCGGGTTGTCCGGGTTGTTGAACGGATCCATGAAAATTATGTGGAAGAAGGTTGAGAGAATAGTGGAAGGAGTATAAAAATTATGTGAGAAAGAGGTGAATTTTTGAGGTTAATTTGGTGATTGAAAGTGAAAATGGAAGTTAAATTTATATATTTTATAAATATAGCCGTTTGTAATTATTCAAATTATGGAAATTTTTTTTTTATTTTAACGGTCATAATGTAAAGGGGGCCCACTTTTTTGCATCGTCGCAAACGGCTAGAAGCCGACGGAGAGGACGGGGACGGATGGGGGCGGCACGGTGTTTGAACCGTCGCCGACCCGCGACGGGCCGGGGCCGACCCCCATACCGTGTAGCCTAAGGGTTACCACCACTCCATAATGGGCTTAGAAAAATCAATTGTACACTGAATTATTGGTTTTCCACTTTTATATTTTAGTATCGATTCAAAAATAAATATTTTTCCAGTTATGTTAATGTTGCATTCATGGGATTTGGCTTTATCTAATAGTGAATATGTGTTTTTAATCAAGAGAATCTTTTATCGGAAATGTAAGTGGACTCAACCAACAACAAAACATTCAATTCGATTCGATGGACATGTGAGTTATAGGCTTAAAACCATTGAAAGGTGGATTAAATCTAAAAGGTAATCATAAATATTTCAAACTAGGTTATCACACGTAAACACTCACGGGTGCGGATATTTAAATGATGTAAACAACGAATGCAAAAAAATGTTGTTTAAGGTACATAAAGAGTTTTATTATGCTTTCTACGCTGCGTTTCCAAGGTATCATCATGCTTTGTGTTGTTTCATACTTTCATCGTCCATCAAACCCACTAAAAACTTGGGTTTACCCACCAAGTGATGCTCCCATTCTATTGAGACATTTAATTTAAAGATGTGTATTTGTATGCTCAATAAAGGCTCAAAACTCACTTTTTTGTGGGAATGGGTTTTTAATGTAATCAAGTATATATAATCAAATTTTAACTAGATCTGTCATGCCATTTCATAATTTTCTTATGTTGATTCTTTTTATCACGACACTATCGGTTGTAAATTTGTAAAAATATAACCTTTTTAAAACTTGTTATTCCCAAATTAAACCAAGACAAGTAAAAAAATGAAAAGTTTTTGAAAAAAATTTGGGGTGATTAGCGATTCCAATAGAGTTTTGTGTAATGCTTGTTATTAGGACTTGCAAAATTCAAGGTTTTAGCATCCCCCCACACTTAAATTACACATTGTCCTCAATGTGTCCCAAAAATAAGTTTTTAGGTTGATTGAATGTGTAAAAAGGTGTTAAAGACAAGGTTTTGTTGTTACTGGGCATCTGGACACAGTAAAAAAAAAGAAAAATATATGCAGCACGGCCCCGTATTCAGTTTACTGTAAATGCAACAACTAACAAAAATGCAGAAAATGTGCGCGCGATTTAAAAAAGGTTTTGAAAAACTGATTAGTCCGTCCGGTGGACGGGTTTTTTAGTGTCATAAAGACAAAAGTTTTTTTATTTACATTAAGAAAAACATTATTTCTTCAAAAAAAGATCCAAAATGTGAATATGAACTCATCAAATGAGCTCATATTTACATGTATATTATGTCTAAAATTTAAAAAGGCAAATCAAGAACTCAAATTACATTTAGTCTTCATACCAGTACCTGCAGCACTTGGTTATTGTTTGGTTCCACAATTAGAAAACTGCAGACAGTCATTTTCAGTTTAACTTTTTAATATCAGTGACATATACATCATACCTCAAATGAGACATTTTATGGAAATTAAAACACCACTAACATCAGAAATTAGAACATAGCTAACACCATAAGACATGGCCATTTGTACTATAAAAACCACTTTTCCATTTCCTTGAAAAGAGACAACAATAACAGCAATGAATAAAATATTAACATAAAAAAGAAGTACTTCAAGAATATTAAAACATATGTTTCTGAAAACATTGACACTCAAACATCATTTATGACTTGCAATTCCAAGTGATTACCTATTCTAATTATTTAACAATAATATCATGTAATCAAATTTAAACCCGCTCCAAACACCCCTTAAAACTAAAAGCACACACACAAATTACCTCCTCCAGTGGGGAAGGGTAGATGATAGTGGCCTTAGCCTCTTGGTTGCACCTTAGAGTCTCACAAACCTGCGCATGAAATCATTGAGGGAAAAATCATAGTGAGAAATAGATTACAAAGCTAAGTCATATACCATGAACAATGAAAAAAGATAATGAGAAGTTTTACATATATGGTAATCAAGTAAATTAGGGTTCCCTTAAATAGTTAGTTGTTATGAACCTAATCAAGTTCACATCACAATAATTAGATAGATAATCAACATCCAAAAACACCCTAGTTTTCAATTTTAAATAACAGGTGTGATGGATGTGAACACAAAGACACAACTGGCCATGGTGCCAAATCAAACATGGAGAAAATCAACAAAATAAGCATATACTTCACACTTCAGATGAATAAATAAAAATGGTAAACCTTCAGCTATATATATTAAAAAAATCAATGCAAAATAATAATTGTACCTGGGGTTTAGATATTTTGACACCATCCAATTCCCGGATAGTTGAAACCAAAAAATTGACCAAATGCGATATGGTTTCCCCACCAGTTCCATTCCTAATGCCGCAACAACAGCTTTTTGTGTTATAGCACTTGAAAGTGAAGTAAACTGAAACAACAAATACAGGGACCATTTGTGTCATTATGCAGAAGATAGCTATCATATTGAACAAAAAGTTTGAAAGAATTATGAAGTCAGGGCGGATCTTATGACGGGTCAGTTTTGACGCAAAATGAGTCCAGGCCATTCTAAAAGTGTCAATTTGGTACGGGTCAAATTAAGTAATCCATAGCTCATATGATATTATTACATGGTTTGAATGAATAAGGATTCATATAGTAGGTTTGAGCAAAAGGATTCTCTCACAAACTAAAAAATTAATATCCCAAATTAAAGAAAAAGTATTAACATCTTTCCTAAAAAATGGACATAAACATTCATATAGTTCGTTGTGTTCGTTAAATATAGATCTCCTTCCAGAGTGACCAATAATGACACATGTGATACCCAAGTTGACAACCATTGCTGCACTACACATATAAAAGAATATCAATTACAGAAACATTTAATATTTAAAAAAAAACTAATGAAGATCAAAATCAGTTTGAATTGAAAGGAGAGGTTAACGCATTCTTTTTTACATGAATGGTGAATTAATGCAAAGATTTCTACCTAATTCGCTACTGAACGCCGCCTCCTTTCTAAACCAAACAATGTTGGGCTGCAACTTGAAATTGGGGCCTCAGCTCACTTTTAAAATAGGGTATGAACACAAATGGTTGGTTCTCCACAATCTCTACAAATATAAAGAGATATGAACACAAATGGTTGGTTCGCCACAATCTCTACAAATATAAAGAGATTAGTTAAATTAACGACATGAGTATTTATATACGTAACCGAAATTTTACAGATTCACACTGATCGTAATGCCTACTAAAACCTAAGCACAAAAGAAACCTAGTTTATCTACATAACAAAAAACACATCTGAATCGATTGGATCTTGTTTAACCAAATTGAAGTTATTAGTGCTCGAGTTCGGGAATTGAGTTTGTCTTCTCCAAATTGTCTGTTCTCACTACGAAATCATGACATCAATCATACCATTCATCAGAAATCACGCCAAATATCTTAAGTAATATCAATAATAAAACTTGCTGAAAACCCAATTTGGTGTTCCTATGACACGGAGGTTTCGAATGGCGATGAAAGAGCACTCGTGAATAGGGATTGCAGTTTCCTGGGATGGACGAGATCGGAATGCTGTAAAGGAGGATTAGAGAGCAGTGGCTGAATCAACAGACGAAAGATCAATTTATGAAAGATCAATTTGGTGGGTGGTTGCTAAAAAAATTTAGGGATGCCATAATATTAAAAGAGAGAACAACCGTCCCTATCGTGGTGAGAATTTAAGTGGTTATGATTTTGTTTCAGCTTGAGAGAAAGAGAGTTGAACTGACGTGAACTGTCACTTTACAGTTTTTTCTATAAGTTTAAGTGGTTATGATTTTGTTTCAGCTTGATCTGACGGTGAGAATTTAACTTGATAACAGTTGCACTTTTCGCTGGCTATATTATATATAGGGGGTGTTTGGGGTTCCTTTTTTTCCACCTCTTTTTGACTTATTAACTTGAGTAAATTACAAAAATCGTCCTTTATGTATGTCACTTATTGCAAGCTGTGTCCTTTGTCTTTAAAAATTACAAAAAACGTACTCGATGTTTGCAAATCCTTACATGTTACGTCCTTTAGCCTTAACTCAGTTAATTTTTTTTGTTAAATTAGTAAACACAAGGGCATTTTGGTCTTTTTACCCTTTATCTATATTAATATTATATATATACACCACTCATTGATTTTATTAGTTCCAAACGCCACCATTAACCATCAACCATCAACCACCACCGCCCCCACACCTGCCACCACCACCACCACACCTGCCACCACCCCCTTTCTCACTCTCTTTCTGAATCAGAAATACCCATCTCTCTCTTTCACTCTAAATCCAGCAAAACACTAACAAACATTATCAAATTTTGTAAGATGCTTCTCACTCTCTTTCTGAATCAGAAATACCCATCTCTCTCTTTCACTCTAAATCCAGTAAAACACTAACAAACATTATCAAAACTTGTAAGATTCTTTCATCCTTAGAGATTGAAAAAAAACAGTTAATTTCATGATATACCCATCTATTTCATCGATACCCACCACCACGCAACCAACCCCCAACTACCATCGCAACCACTGCACCCATCACCAGCCAACACCGCAACCCAAATCTGAAAACCCCTCATCGGAACCCTAGATTTGGCCAACGACCACCACCACCCTCTGACTATCACTGTCACACCGCACCTGCACTTCCGAAAAAATCTGAACTCACATTCTTCTTCATTACAAGATCTGAACTAATCGCCATCCAAGATCTGAGCCAAATCTGGTCAGATGGAGTTGTGATTTGGTCTAATGAACCCACCTTCTCCTCTGTTACATAAGCCTCCAAAGATTGAATATTGAGTAAACTACAAAAATAAAGTGAAAAATTAAGGTTCAGAACTGGTAGAAGAGTTAGAGAGAGAGAGAGAGAGAGAGAGAGAGAGAGAGAGAGAGAGAACGACAGAGGTGGGTGGTGTAGCGATGGCGATCTGTGGTGAAGTGGCGTGGTGGCAGGTGGGTGGTGGTGGTGGCGACGGCAGCAGGTGGGTTGTGATGGTGATAGGATTGTTAGAGAGAGAGAGAGAGAGAGAGAGAGAGAGAGAGGGAGGGGGCGATCTACAGTGAAGTGGTGGTGGAGGCAGGTGTGTGGCGGTGGTGGTGGCGGCGGCTGTAGGGGATTGTGGTGGTGTTAGGATATTTAGAGAGAGAAGGAGAAGGATGGGCTGTATATGATGTCCTACATATATTAGTATACATATATAATCTTTTTTAAATATAATTCTTTTATTTATTATTTTTATTATTTTTATTATTTATTTTAGCATTTAGGTAAAATGACCAAGATATCCTTATGTGGGATCCATTTGGTCAGATTTAACCATAAAAATTAACTAAGTTAGGGCTAAAAGACGTAACATGTAACGATTTGCAAACATCGAGTACGTTTTTTTGTAATTTTTGAAGACAAAGGACACAATTTGCAATAAGTGACATACATAAAGGACGAGTTTTGTAATTTACTCTATTAACTTTTATAAGTTAATAAGTTATAACAATAGTGTTTGGCAAAGTAAGAAGTCATTTTAAAATGACTTTTGGTTTGTACTGCGAGAAGGCAAATTTGAGAAGTAAAGATTTATAACTTCTCAAATAGCAAAGGGACTTTTGAAAAATTTATGACCATTACACCCTTCACCTACCCCTCCAAACACTGCCGCCTTCTTCAACAGCATTAATCTCCATCTCTGTTCATCTCTTTTAAAATAGATCCTCAATTCGCACAAACAAATCTTCTTTTCAACCGATCAAATCAAACCCTTACTCCATTTCTGTTATCATTAATCACCATCTATGTTCATCAATTAAGGTTACCAGCGACTACACCTTCATCTGCCGCCTTCACCAGAACAACTTCGTTAATACTAGCACCATTAATCCTCCAACTACCGCCTTCAATTACCCCCATCTACCATGCCAACTTTGTTTATTATCCAAACCTTACATCTGCCCCCTATATATCTACCATCAAACCTTTACATCTCAACAACAAAACAAAATCACCCATCTCTGTTGTTGCTCGTTGCTGCCGGAGCCATACCGGAGATAGAATCATCTACATGTAATAATCATTGTTGCTCCTGTTGTTGTTTCTTATGTTTAAGTATATAATTTTTGGGACAAATGTGTTGGTAAATTGGATGTTTTGAATATGCATTTGGAAGTAGTCATGTGTTTTTTTTTGTTAGTCGAATGATCGAATCAGATCATCAGTTGTAATAATACAACCATAGTTGTTAATGAATTTCTTTATGTGTTGGTAAATTGGATGTTTTGAATATGCATTTGGAACCTGTCTCATCATGTATTGGTGAATCATGTGGGGATCAAGTAGAATTGGTCTTTAAGTACATGGTTATTGGATTTTAATAATCCTAAGTTTCACCAATTGGCCGATAATAATCCCAATTTTAAAAATTCCCTTCAATAATCCCAACTTATAAAAGTTTGGCTGCCATTGATCCTTTTCAAACATATAAGAATTTGGTATCCTCAATAGATTCAATTACACCTAGAGACTCCTTAATTGATTTAAGTGCACCTATGTTAGAAAAGGATCAATGGCGACCAAACTTTTACAAGTTGGGATTATTGGAGAGAATTTTTAAAGATGTGATTATTATCGGCCAACTGGTGAAACTTAGGATTATTAAAATCCAACAACCCTTAAGTACATTAAGTTTTTAATGTTTGACGAAAGTGATTATTTGTTTAAAGGTTTAGTCTTATTAGTTATGTGGTAAATTAAAAAAAATGTGTGAAGTAGAAAACATGCAAAGCGTATATGGAGCATATACCATTCTGTGTTGACAATTAGCTCAGATAATTGTTTTGGTTTTTTTTTACAGGAGATGCCAGTGGCTTATGATATATATATATAGGCTAGGAGTTGGCTAGAAAGTCTAAATTTCCTAAAAAGTGTAAAAAGTCATAAAACACCATAATGTCAACCATAAAACACACTAAAAACCCACAAATAACATACTGAAGATTACTAAAAAAATCATGTATGTGGGTTTTGTGTTGTGTTTTAGATGTTAAGGCTCTGATTATGGAATGACAAATATTATTGTGTTTTATGTTGTTTAGCATTTTGTGTTTTATATTCATAGTTCTACGATGGTGTGTTTGAAGTTTTTATGGACTATTAGAGTTTGAATATGATGTTTTAGTAATCTTCATTCTATTATTTATGAGTTTTAGGTGTGTTTTATGCCTGAAATTATTGTGTTTTATGACTTTTTACACTTTTTAGGAAAAACACACTTTTCGTAGAATCCCCACTCTATATATATATATATATATATATATATATATATATATATATATAGGATAATGCTTAGTAAGAAACCCCATACTCTTAGAAAACTTAGCAAACTATAATAGTGGCCATCATTTAGCCACGTAGCCCTCAGACACTTGTTGTTACTTTTTGCTTCAAGGTTAAATATGTAATTTTGGTTGGGCAAGATATTATCCACCATTTGAATTGACATCAGCATTTAATGCACATCATCTCATTTGTACAATGCACCCACCCCCATATTTCTTTTACAATTTCTCATTTTATATATTCTTCAACTCCCCTGTTCATTTCTCCATTAATATCCATAGTCATCTTCTACTCCCTTGTTCGTTTCTCCATTAATATCCATGGAGACAAATCCACCAACCTCAGAATTAATGTCGCCGGTCCATAGTTTCCCCAATCGGTTCTTTTGCAGCGACTTCCAAAATGATGAGGAATTTAATGCTTCAGGTTTGTCCATATATGTAATTTAAGTGTTCACGAAGTCCTGTTTTTTTTTTGTCTTTTACAACTTTTTAATCTAATAATCCAAACTATACTGCATGACCATGTTCACTTGTTCCATTCGAAGCTTCTGTATACACTTATATGCATGTTGATTGTTCTCGGTCATCTGAAGCCCCTGTTAGATCCCCGGATGTTGTGATATCCAACAATTTCATGAACAATGCGTTTAATGATGACCTGGCTATGGATAACGAAGAAGGTTTGTTTTTTCTATACACTGGTTTTGTTTTTTTCTTCCCCAGATATGGCATTGTTTAAACATATTCCATAATGTTCACATGTAGCATCCCAAGATTCCCATATGCAGGCCATGACTGTTGCTGTTTCTGGATCATCTCATGGTCCTTCTATGTTTGCTGAATCATCACGCGGCCAGTTAGACAGTTGTACAATATTACATGGGAGCCCACTTTATTCTCATATCACAGATTTCTAACCTTTTGTCATGCCATGTATAGCAGATTCCTAACCTTTTTCATTTTATGACGCAGGGCCATCGAATCCATACTTTGTTTTTGATACCCCTCAGGGAACCCGTTACTGGATTCCTAACGTCGCTGATAAGTTCATACCAGTGTGTGGGAAATCTTATCCAACTTTTGCGGATGTTCTTTCGATGTATGAACTTTATGCGTTTGAAGCAGGTTTTTCTGTAAAAAAAGGGCAAACTAAAGTCTGGAATGGAATTCCCACACACAAGTATCTTCGATGCTCAAAATATGGAAAACCACAACCCAAGAGGACTTTTGACACCCTAGATGAATCTTCTGTTAAGCACCGGAGGACCAACTTCACATGGTGTGACTGTAAGGCAAGCATACTAGTCTCAATCTCGAATGATTCATACACAGTTCTGAGTTTCAATGATATTCATAATCATGAACTTGTTGAGAGTTACAACCGTGATCTTAGCAAGATATCACGGAAGCTGTCATTCTCCATGAAACAATTCATTCACAATATGAGTCTAAACCGTATCGGACCAATGAGAGCTTATAGATGTCTTGTAGCTTTAAAAGGAGGGCATCACAATGTCAATGGGACTCCGGTGGATTTTAAAAACTTTAGCCACCAGTTGCGAATTTTTATTGGTGAACGCGACGCACAAGTTTTCCTTGAACGCCTGCGTGAGCGTTTTGACAACCTACCCAACTTCTATTTTGATTACACTGTATCAAATGGAAAGTTGTCTTCTGTATTCTGGACTGATGAGATTTCAAAGCTAAACTACAAAGCTTTTGGCGATGCCCTCACGTTTGACGCAACTTACAGCACTAACTGGTTAGTCAAACAGCCCCCCCCCCCCATTAACATGTGTTAGGCCTGATCCCCAAATATACAACCCTAACCCAAAAAAGTTTTACATATTGTTAACATCAAATCAATTTTTTATTCATAGGTACAAGATGGTTTTTGTGCCATTCACGGGTGTGGATCATCATTTCCAATGTGTTACATTTGGAGCGGGTTTGATATCAACCGAGTCCATTGAATCTTATGTGTGGTTGCTTAAGGCTTTCTTGAAGGCACACGGTACTCAACCAACTCTCGTGCTGAGTGATCAAGACCCATCCATGCTACAAGCTGTTCCTATGGTCTTTACCGAATCACGACACCGTCTATGCATGTGGCATATAATGAAAAAACTACCCTCCAAGGTTAGCTTAATTTGTTAACCCTTAACATGTGTTATTCAACATAACACAATTTTTTATATGTCTTCTCAAACTGTTTTTAATCTAACTCGTGTTAGTAACTATTAACTTTTTCAGATCTCTGCCGACGTTCTCGATAACACTGATCTTCGGTCCTGCATTCACCGGTTGGTTTGGAATGTTTATATCAAACCTGAAACGTTTGAGTCCCGCTGGAATGACCTCCTACAAACATTTGGGCTTCAAAACCACAGCTGGTTGAACGACATGTACAACATCAAACATCTCTGGGTACCAGCCTACTTCAGGGAACTGCCCATGTGTTGCTTAATGAAGACCACTTCCCGCTGCGAAAGCTCTAACGCTGCCTTCAAGGTTAACTCAACAAGCGCAAACACCCTTGTACAATTTATGATGTGCTTTGAAAATAGGGTAGACAGCCAACGATATCATCAACGTGTATCGGAGTACAAAACCTCATCCACGGTGTTCACTGGCAATACTGATTTAGCGATAGAACAGCACGCGTTTGCCATTTACACAAACGCTGTTTTCGCGCAAGTTCAAAAAGAGATAATTAAAGGGAAGTTTTTATGCTACATCACAAACCAAACCGAGTCCAGCAATTCCAGCCTTCTGATAGACGTCACTCATTTGGATAAAAGGAACAACATCACAAACGTCTATCAGGTAACACATGTTAGGCAATTTCTTTATAACCCATCCTCTAACATATGTTAGATCTAAAGGGCTTTCTTTTTTTGCTGTCTATGTTCAAAACAGGTTACGTATAACACTGTAGACCAATCCGCCAGTTGCTCATGCAGGAATTTCACACGTATCGGATATCTGTGTCGCCATGTCTTTTGCGTCTATCGATTGAAAAATGTTGAAAGGATTCCACCACAATACATAAACGATAGGTGGCGTCGAGATGCCCTCCCCAAACAGGTTTTTTCAATTTCCAGCCGATACGGAGTCAACCCACACGCACCGTCCATTATGCGGAATGAAATCCTCGACCTCGTTACTGAATGCGTTGATGTGGCCAGAACCGATGAGGATTCGTTGGCAAAATTGGTTGACCAACTTAGGGATTTCAAGCTCAATGTGCTTTCCAAGCAACCATTGTCTACAACTCAAAATGAATCAAACGAGTGTCAAATGGAAGAAATAGTTGGACAGCCAATCAACATTCCGGTCGAAGTTGCTAATCCAGAAGTTGCACGCAATAAAGGATGTGGTACTCATACTCGCATTTCTGGGCCCGGTGAGAAGGCAAAGGCAAAACCACCAAAACGTCCAAAGCAGCTTCGTTTATGCAAGCGTTGTGGTCTGTATGTCGATGACCACGACTCACGCAACTGCCTTAAGGTGGCTGCAATGAAAGCAGCAAAGGCAGCTGCTGAACAACAAAGGCAGACCGCCTCTGGCGACTCACCCTCTGATTAAAATCTTTATTGTCGTTTTCTAGTACTATGTCATGGGAGACTCTCTTCATTTTGGCCTTCTTATACACATGTAACAGTCTTTTGACATCATCCTGCTCTTCTCTGTTACGTGTGTAAGAAGGTGGAACTATTTTGATCCCATTAACCATAAATAGGATTGTAAGAAACTCTACGGCCTTGGCCACATTTTTTGGGAAGGAACTCTTCGTTCATTTATAACATGTGTTAGTGGTTCATGCTGTAACAGAACTCCATGATGTAACCTGACATGTGTTCATGTATAACATGTGTTAAGCCCCTGATAGAATGATATATAACGTTTGTTAACCTTTGTTAATTTAAAAAGTATGTACAAAGGACAAAAAGAACATGGTTACTTCTTTGATCATGTGGATAAATGTGGACCATGTATTTTATTTCATTTGACTAGATTGACATTCGAAATCATTGTGAAATTCTATGAAGCCAAACATCAACCATTGATTATGTTTTATTAACTAGATCTATGGCTGTCATTTTTTATTTTTAGACGTCTAATAATCGGCACATGAAAACACATTTTTATAACTTCCCTGGCATACGCACACCCACATGTTTATAAACCGTTTCAAGACCGACCCAAACAATAAAGCAAGGGTAGCCGCTGAAAAGCTAAGGCAGCAAAGGTAGCCGCTGAAAAGCTAAGGCAGATTTTCAAAGGAAGCTCCGCCATTTTCTTAGTGCTATGTATTTTCGTTTACTAGTAATATGTAAGTAATGTGAGACTCTTATTTTGTTTTGTCTAGTACATGATGTTAAAACGGTATGGACTTAACACATTCTGGAAGTCTTAACACACGTTATAAAAGAGGCTTAACACACGTTATATCAGGTATACTATGTTATTAAGTTACTATTGGAGTTTATGCATCCATTCTGGAAGTCTTAACACACGTTATAATAGAGGCTTTAACACACGTTATACAATATTAACTTGTATGTTCCATATTAACTTGTACACATATTAACTTGCAAACCACTTTCATATACATGAATACAAGTCGGGTTATAATGGATGCTTACATGTTATCATATGTATACAAGTGGGGTTACAACAAGATTACGATATTAACTAAGCTCACCATTAAACTCATCGCCCCCGTCGACTGTTTTCACCCTTGTCACATGTTAAGCAATTACATGTTCCGAACAGACAAATTGTAACACATGTTAGATCAGTATATACACATCATGGTGTTTTGTAAACCCCTAGCTTATACATGAATATATGTCAGGTTACAAAAAGATTATAACAGAGGCTTAACACATGTTATACATCCCAAAATGTGCAAAACAAACACATGCAAAACAAACATGTTATGGATCTGTCTCTGTAAATCAAGCAACCCAACAAAAAAACAATTATTGTTAAGATCAAAAGCCCCAAACAAGCAACCAAACCAACAAAAAAACCCGTTCAAAATCTCATCCTAAAGTTTTGGATTTATTTAAAATACATGAACATTAACCATTACTAGAACACGCATTAACTTCGCCTACATCCATCAAGCTTGTCAATTGAATATCTTTATAGATTTATTTCTGTAAATCAACACACGTTATATATCATTCTAACAGGTGCTTAACCCATGTTATGGGTCTGTTTCTGTTACAGCATGAACCACTAACACATGAAAACTAAGCTCACCATTAAACTCATCGCCCCCGTCGACTGTTTTCACCCTTGTCACATGTTAATCAATTACATGTTCCGAACAGACACATTGTAACACATGTTAGATCAGTATATACACATCATGGTGTTTTGTAAACCACTAGCTTATACATGAATATATGTCAGGTTACAAAAAGATTATAACAGAGGCTTAACACATGTTATACATTCCAAAATGTGCAAAACATGTTAGAAACGAACGAAAACTTGTTACAGCATGAAAACTTCTTTATGGATCTGTTACAGCATGAACCACTAACACATGTTATAAACGAACGAAAACTTCTTTCCCAAAAGAGTTGACTTATTCAATGTCCCCACATTAACTTCGCCTACATCCATCCAGCTTATCAATTGAATATCTTTATGGATCTGTTTCTGTAAATCAACACACGTTATATATCATTCTAACAGGTGCTTAACACATGTTATGGGTCTGTTTCTGTAAATCAAACAACCCAACATAAAAAAAAACACTTACTGTTCAGATTAAAAGCCCAAACCAGCAACCAAACCAACAAAAAAAACAATTATTGTTAAGATCAAAATCCCCAAACAAGCAACCAAACCAACAAAAAATCTCGTTCAAAATATCATCCTAAAGTTTTCGATTTATTTAAAATACATGAACATTAACCATTACTAGATCTTGATTGAAGACAGAGGAGAGGAGAGAGAGAGAGAGAGAACATTAACCATTACTAGATCTTGATTCCGACGACGTTCCGAACTCCGGCGCCACCAACCACCCACCCTCCACCACCTTCTTCAACCACCCACTGTCGCCGCTATCAACCACCAACACCCCAGAATGAACTAGTCACCACCTTCCACCAACCACCAGATCTGCAACCACCATCGTCTTCTGCAACTGAATCATGCTTTGATCTGCAACCACCATCGTCTTCTGCAACTGAATCTGGGATTAGTATTTCTTGAAATCTTGAAGGTAGATATTTTAATTCTTGACATCTTCTTCTTGTTCTTCTTCACGTTTGTGGGTGGGGGAGGAAAGAAATTTGATAATTGTGAGTAGAGAGTGGGAGAGAGAAAGAGGGATATGAATTTGAAATATCTTATTTGATTTGACAGTAAAACATGGCAGATGGGTTTTTGATTTCCAATGCTCAAAAAGTCTTTTTTACTACCCAAAATGCCCTTTATGCATTAATTTAAATCTAATATATACACCAAAAAAGGAGAGCCATTGATCTATTAAAGTGAAACCAAATCAAGGGTGAATCTAGGGTTTCCAAGGTTTCTTAAAAAAGATGGGGTTTTTTACTAAGCCCTTCCCTATATATATATATATATATATATATATATATATATATATATATACATATACATATATATTTGTTTTTTTGCTTTGTTTTATAGTTTTTGGAGATATGACTACACTTAGCATTGTTATATTTATGAAACCTCTTTTATGCTTTGTTTATGAGTTGTGTTTGCCCTGCCTGCTACTTGTTAATGAAAATAACCAATTTCTAGCTTCTGTCTTTTGGTGGTTTGATTTTGAATTCTGATAGGAGATCGTAGCTTTTCAATTGCACTAACTAATGGCTTCTGCAACCTAAAAGTTGATAAATGATACAGTTTATTAGTGTAATATGTTGGATCAGTTCTGTTTAATCATAATGGAAAACATGAAAACATACCTGTCACCGCAGACAGTGCAGTGGAGAATCCAGTGATAGAAGAAGCCATGGAGTTCGACATAGTTGTCAGTATGATCTGGTTCCTC
Organism: Helianthus tuberosus; assembly: GCA_030545235.1. Lineage (NCBI taxonomy): Eukaryota > Viridiplantae > Streptophyta > Magnoliopsida > Asterales > Asteraceae > Helianthus > Helianthus tuberosus. The sequence continues at coordinate 43,496 of JARYGA010055553.1, read as the reverse complement.
CTTAGGGTGCTAACTGATGATGGTGACTGATTAAATCGAAAAGGGTATCGGCTATAGGAGAGGAGGTCGATGATGATGATGTTATGACTAATAGTTTATGTCTAAGTGTGTAACCTTTTAACCTCTACATAGTTCTCCTTATATAAGCACCCAAGAGAAAACCTAATTAGTTAATAAGGGTAATATGGTCCATCAACAATTACCAACTAATTATTTAATAGGTTATTATATATTTTGATCTATATTATGTAAATGATTATAATGGCTACTAGATTAAATATTAAACATAATATATTTAATCTTACATTCTCCCACTTAGCCGAGTAATCATTTACTATAAGTATTAGATAAGCCTGATCAGGAGTTAACACTCATTTTAGCCTTAAACAAGTACTATAGCAGAGAAATACAGCCGTTGAATCATTATACGACTCAGGACCCCCATTAGTCATACTATAGCCTTAATTTAAAACCTAATCGTTATGATCAAAATATGCATAAGCCCTTTGTTTGATTTGTAACTTTATTTGTCTATATGCCATTATACCGGTTGAACATATTCTAAGAGACATACAAAATCAAACTTGAGGAAATTTTATTAACATAAAACGTAAGCTAGTACAATATGCTCAAATAAGGTCTTTACTAAATCCGATATTCCGAACATGTTCTTCGTAAACCTTAGGAGGGAGACCTTTAGTCATCAGATCTGCAAGCATATCTTTAGTACTAATATACTCGATACAAAGATTATTTTCCTCAACTCGTTCACGTACGAACAGATATTTTGTATCGAGATATAAACTAGCTCCAGTCGAATTGTTACTGTTCGAGAAACTAACGACAATTGAATTATCACAGTAAAGCTTCAATGGTCTAGAAATGGAATTAACGATTTTGAGTCTAGTGATCAGATTTCTAAGCAACATTCCATGACAAGTTGCGTTATAAACAGCAATGTACTCTACCATCATCGTGGAAGTTGTGGTCAACTGTTGTTTATGACTCTTCCAAGAGATAGGGCCGCCTGCTAACATAAAGATATAGCCCGAAGTGGATTTCTTGTCATCTTTGCATTTGGCAAAGTCAGAATCAGAATAGCCCACCACTTCTAAATGATCACTTCTTCTATAAGTCAGTTTATAGTCTTTCGTCCCTTGCAGATATCGAAGTACCTTCTTAGCTGCTTTCCAGTGATCTAGGCCAGGATTAGTCTGACAACGGCCTAGCATTCCAGCAATATAAGCGATATTTGGGCGAGTACAGACTTGAGCATACATCAAGCTCTCCCGACTTCTGACGCGTAAGGTATCTAGCTCATTTGCTCCTTCTCAACCTCTGTTGTCGAACACTGGAATGAACCAAAAACATCTCCTTTAACTACTGGAGCGACGGAGGGTTTGCACTGTTGCATGTTGTAACGTGTAAGGACACGATCTATGTAAGCCCTTTGGGATAATCCTAAGATCCCTTTGTGTCTATCTCGGTGAATTTCGATGCCAATGACGTAAGAAGCATCTCCGAGATCCTTCATGTCGAAGTTATGCGAGAGTAACCGCTTCGACTCATGCAACATGGCTAAACTATTACTTGCCAATAGAATATCATCTACGTAAAGGACAAGTATAGTAAAGTTGCTCCCACTCATCTTGAGGTAGGTGCATTGATCCACTTGATTCTTCATAAAACCTTGTTTCTTCTTGACTTCATCAAACTTGAGGTACCATTGACGTGATGCTTGTTTTAACCCGTAAATGTATTTCTTCAACTTACAGACTAGATGCTCCTGACCTTCAGGTTTAAAGCCTTCAGGTTGTTTCATGTAAACATCTTCATCCAAGTCTCCGTTAAGGAAAGCGGTTTTAACGTCCATTTGATGCAGCTCTAAATCAAAATGAGCTACTAGGGCCATGACGATCCTTAATGAATCTTTACGAGAGACAGGTGAAAACGTCTCTTGATAATCAATTCCCTCTTTCTGAGTGTAGCCCTTTGCAACCAATCTCGCTTTGTAGCGTTCAACGTTCCCATTCGGATCCAGTTTTGTTCTAAACACCCATTTACATCCTACGGGTTTGACACCGTTGGGTAATTCTACCAAATCCCAAGTGTCATTTTTCTTCATGGAATCAAGCTCATCAATCATTGCTTTATTCATTCAGAAGACTGATCACTGCTTATGGCTTCATTGTAAGAGATAGGATCATTGAGCTTTCCGGGATCCATTTCAGTCAGGTAGGTAACATAATCATCCCAATTAGTAGGCCTTATTTGCCTAGATGACCCCCTGAGTGGATTATCAGGTTCAGCGTTGTCTTGGTTATGAGCGTTTGATGTGCCTTCGTTATGAGGTATAATAGGTTCTGATTGTAGAGGTGAATTTGGAGTTGGTGCAGTAGCTTCAGGTACAGTAGTTGCATTGGGTACAAGAGGAGTAATCGGAGTAATGGTAAGCGACGAGTCTCCCCCCCCCCGCGTCTTGTACTTCTTGCAATTCTTCGTAAGGGTTGGTACTGCTCCCACTGACCTTGAAATCCTCCAGGAACGCAACATGCTTGGTTTCAACAATACGGGTGGCATAAGAAGGATAATAGAAATGATAACCCTTTGAATTATCAGGATACCCGATAAAGAAACAGGTAACTGTCTTAGGATCAAGTTTCCTTAGGAAAGGATTGTAAAGTTTTGCTTCAGCAATGCAGCCCCATACTTTCATATAGTTAAGACTCGGTTTCCTTCATGTCCAAAGTTCATAAGGAGTTTTAGGGACAGACTTAGAAGGAACTCTATTGAGTATATGAACAGCTGCTTTTAATGCTTCAGTCCAGAGGAATAATGGTAAATTAGTGTTGGCTAACATACTGCGCACCATGTTCATAAGGGTACGATTTCTTCTTTCAGCGACACCGTTCTGCTGAGGTGTACCAGGCATGGTGTATTGGTTCACAATCCCCTGGCCCTTACAAAACTCATAAAATGGACCAGGAGCTTGACCCACATCAGTATGTCTTCCATAATATTCACCGCCTCTATCTGATCTCACAACTTTAATCTGACGATCTAATTGCTTTTCAACTTCAGCCTTATAATCTTTAAAAGTTGTTAGAGATTCAGATTTCTCCTTAATAAGATACAAGTACATGTAATGAGAATAATCGTCAATGAACGTGATAAATGAAGTATGTCCTGTTATGCCAGCGATTTGGTAAGGACCACTAATGTCAGTATGAATGAGTTCTAATAAATTAGTGCTCCTAGTGGCACCTTTCTTATTCGCTAATGTCATTTTACCTTTAAGACATTTGACACATGTTCCAAAATCAGAGAAATCGAAAGGAGGTAAGACTTCATCCTTTACAAGATGATTTAATCGTTCTCTTGAGATGTGGCCTAAACGTTGATGCCACAACATGGATGAAGTCTCTAAGTCTCGTTTCTCTTTCATCTTTGTGAGTGATTCATTAATGTTATATGACAACAAAGATTTGGAAAAATTATCATCTAGTTCTAATCTATAAAGACCACCATCTAGAATACCAGTACCATAAAGAACAGAATTATAGAGGATAGAGAGTTTGCGATGACCATGGGAAACAATAAAACCGTCCATGTCTAACTTTGGTCCTAATACAAGGTTTCGAGTTACCTCAGGAACATATAAGGTATCATAAAGTTTAATACATAAACCAGTTTTCATAAATAATTGTAATGTTCCAATGGCCTTCACTTCTAATTCTCGATCATCCCCAACCTTAAGCGTTCTTTGGTTTCTTTCCAGCTTCCGGATTGTAAGGAATCTCTGAGTTGAATTGGTAACATGAACCATAGAACCAGAATCAAACCACCAAGAATTAGCAGGAACACTTAAATTTTAGGACTCAAGTATCATAAAATAATCGTTACCTTTCTTAGCCAGCCACTCCTTAAAGTCAGGGCATTCCTTCTGCATATGTCCTGCCTTTTTACAGAACTTGCAGTGGATTCTGCCTAAGGAGTTCTTAGAGCTGGAAGGTGCACTTGTATTAGGATTTGGCCTTTGGATTTTAGAAGTATCCTTCCTTTGATGATTGTTCTTCCTTTTCTTAGTGTTGGAGGTGGTGAAGTTTGCAACATCGGTAGTGCGATCCATCCTCATACGCTCTTCCTCCTGTACGCACATAGCGACCAGCTCACTCATCGTCCATTTGTCCTTCTGAGTGTTGTAATTAATCTTGAATGCTTCAAAGGACGAAGGAAGCGAAGTATTGATGAAGTGAACGAGGAAACCATCACTGATTTTCATTTCCAGCCCCTTCAGCTTATTGGCCATGTCATTCATCATCATGATGTGTTCGCGAATGCCGCTCCTCCCATCATACTTAGTCGTCACCAGCTTGAGAATAAGAGTACTAGCGTGTGCTTTAGACGTCCCCTTGAACTGCGCCTCCACAGAAGCCAAGTAGGTTTTCGTATCTTCAGAATCAGGAATGACTCCCCTGATTGCATTGCTTATAGACTGCTTCATGAACATGAGAGACATACGGTTACACCTAGTCCACTTTTCATGAGTCAACTGCTCAGCAGCAGTACTTTGTGGAGTAAGGTCCGCTGGCTTATTCTCTCTTAGAGAATAGTCAAAGTCCAGCAGTCCAAGTGTAAGCATGAGAGCATCCTTCCATGCAGCAAAGTTATCACCGGTCAAAGGTGGAATCCCGCAATTGGGCGCTGATAGTGGAAATAAGATGAGCAAGTTATGATACTGAGGAAGAAGTCCTAATGTGATCTAAGGGCACGCTAAACTAAGGTAGGCATAAATAATGACCATTTTACATTATGAAGCTGTGATATTGTCTATTACTAGCATCAAAATAATAGACTTAGTTAAAAAATTCTACTTAAACGAAGACAAATCAGCTTTGGCCAGAAGTGTAATCATTTAAGCATATGTGCAAAGTGGTTGTAACAAATCAGCTTTGGCCAGAAATTGAGACAATCACTTTAGTTATGCACTTGTTAAGTATGCCATCTATGAAGGAATTAAATCAGCTTTGGCCAGATATTAAGACATTCATGTTTATGATGCACACTTAACATAGCTTTTGTAATACTTGAATGATAAGTAGATATATCAAATCAGCTTTGGCCAGAAATGATACATCAGAAGCTCATTCAAGTTAAACCATTTTGGTTTTGTAAAACATTATCTGATTCTGATTAATTAACTAAGTAATTACAAAAACCAATTATTTAGTAGCAAACCACCTGTTAGCGCTAAATCTTAGTTCACATTAAACAGCCTAAAATAATGAGGTCTCGAGTGAGATCTCGAGTCAAGTCTCGACTCATTAAGGTCTCGAGTCGCAACCTCAGTCTCTCGAGTCATAATCATGGTCTCCACTGCTGTGAATTATGAGATCTCGACTCCTTATGAGGTCTCGAGTCGCAACCATGTCTCGAGTTGTGAAGATTAAAGCCCTTAGTCGAAACCTTAGTGGTCTCGAGTCGAGACCTTATGATCTCGAGTCGAAATCGTTGTCTCGAGTTGTAAACATTTGAGAACACTTATGATTTCGAGTCGAGACCTTGTGGTCTCGAGTCGAGATCTTGGTCTCGGTTCGTTAGAAGGGATTTCGAAACTTCCTGTTAACAGCTGTGAATGTGAAAACATAACTGAAAAATTCGAATTCTAAGTGATTATGAGATATGGTTTCCTGTTTTAAGATGATCTAATTTTATCAAAAATTATAACTGTATATCTTTTTTTTAACAGTTTTTGAAATAAACTTAACAGATTAAATTGGATCAAACAGGAAAAAACACTCATCAATCCTAATTACATTCCAAAACATAAAGGAATTTTCGAATTTTCCTAAGAACATGATGAACCCTAAAAAATAAAACATAAATTCTGGAACCCGAAATCTAAATTTTAAGGCTTTTCTACAACAGATTTCGGTTATAAGATTACCCATATTGGTTTCGAATGAATATGTAATTAATCCTTTTCCGAAAACAGGGATTTCGAGTGGTCATATTTGACTCGAAACCGGCTGTGAATGTTCATTAAGTTATCAAAATTCCGTTTTCCAGATTTCAATCCCAGAATTTATGGATACGAAAACAGAACCGACTAATCAACATATGTTCTGATACCACATGTAGGATCAGTTCTGTTTAATCATAATGGAAAACATGAAAACATACCTGTCACCGCAGACAGTGCAGTGGAGAATCCAGTGATAGAAGAAGCCATGGAGTTCGACATAGTTATCAGTATGATCTGGTTCCTCCTTAGGGTGCTAACTGATGATGGTGACTGATTAAACCGAAAAGGGTATCGGCTATAGGAGAGGAGGTCGATGATGATGATGTTATGACTAATAGGTTATGTCTAAGTGTGTAACCTTTTAACCTCTACATAATTCTCCTTATATAAGCACCCAATAGGAAACCTAATTAGTTAATAAGGGTAATATGGTCCATCAACAATTACCAACTAATTATTTAATTGGTTATTATATATTTTGATCTATATTATGTAAATGATTATAATGGCTACTAGATTAAATATTAAACATAATATATTTAATCTTACACAATAAATAAAGAAAAGTAGATCTAATGGCTTCTGCACTAACTAATGGCTTTTTCAAATGAGTAATTTTATACGAATTGTGGATATTTAATTGTTGTTTTGGTAACATAGCATAATATATATCAGTAAATGGATGAAAAACGCTAAAAAGTCGTTGGTTGTGAAACATCATCTAACAAGAATAAATCGAGATTATTGTGGGATGATTTTACATTCAAGGCATTTGTCAATGCGTGCGTGCTTGAATATAATAGAGGGAATAGACCTGGTACAAGCTTTAGTAAGGTTGGGTGGGCAAATATAATAAACACTATGTATGAGAAAACATGCAAAACCTTTGAAAGAAAGCAAATAACAAACAAATGGGACAACATGAAAAAATAATGGAAGCTTTATGACCATTTGATGAGGTTTGAAACTGGGATTGGTGGGACGAGAAGCTTCATCGATGCATCGCCTAAGTGGTGGGATGAGAAAATAAAGGTATGTTCTACTTTTACCATCTAATAAACTTATAATCAAAGACATAATGTTAGACGTATTTGTGTTTTGTTGTAGGTAGATCCCAACTATGCCAAATTTAGGGGTGCAAATTTGGAGATCTTCGAGTCGGATTATGCTACTTTGTTTCAGGATTCGGTTGCGGTAGGAGACAATGCTACGACTCCGATACAATTTCACAATGATGTTCAAACTGAAAATATAGAGGGCAAAGGAGATAGTGATGAAAAGTTTAGGTGATGATGAGCCTTTCTTTCCTCCTTTAATCGAAAGTAGTTCGAATAAAAGGAAGAAATCTAAGGATGTTGCTCACAAACGGTCAACCAAGAGCAAAACTTCATCTTTCGAAGAAAAACTAAGTGTTGTATTAGATGCCTTATCAACATGTCTGTTGAGGAGTCGGTCGGAATCTTCTTGATGACTTTGGCTCATGGGTGTACGAATAGGTTTGTCCAAGAATCTTTTAATCATTCTGGGGAAACTATTCATAGACATTTCCATAAAGTTATGGCAGCCGTGCTTAAGATGAGTGCTAACATCATCAAGCCATCCGCAAACTATAATGATGAGGTACCTGCTCATATATTAAATAATCCTCGGTATTATCCAATGTTCAAGGATTGCATTGGCGTTATTGATGGAACACACATGAGGGCAACGGTTCGATTGAAGTTCAAACGAAGTACATTGGTCGAAAGGGATATGCGACACAAAATATAATGGCCGTTTGTGATTTTAACATGTGCTTTACATTCGTATGGGCTAGATGGGAGGGTAGTGCACATGACACCAGAATCTTCAATGAAGCCTTACGAAGGCTGGGGCTTCTATTTCCACATCCAAAGGGTGGTTAGTATAAAGCATTTTTTATGTTATTAATACTTGTTTGAAACGACTAACAACTGTTTGTTATATTTGTAGACAAATATTATGTTGTTGATGCCGGATACCCAAATACTAAAGGGTATCTTGCTACATACAAAGGTCAAACCATTCGTTATCATATACCAGAATTTCAACGTGGACAGAGTAGTGCTATGCGTGCTCCTCGCGAACCAAAAGAGACATTTAACTATCACCACTCGTCATTGCGAAATATCATTGAACGAACCTTTGGAGTATGGAAAGCTAGGTGGGCATTATTGAGAGATATGCATGTTAATTACATATACGAGCACCAAGTGAGTATTGTGATAGCATCGATGGCGATCCATAACTTTGTTAAAAAGTCTGGTATGTTTGATGAAGCATTTAACACAGCCCAACAAGAATCTTACAATCCCCGTGGTACTAGTGATGAACTTCATGAAGAAGTTCCATCTACAAATCGTACAGATAATGATGGTATGTATATGGCAGCGATAAGAGATATGATTGCGCAAGATATAATGGAATCACGAAGAAGAACATAGTATGACATTAGTTTGTTATTTTTGTGCATTTTTTGTGTATTTTAGCAAGCTGAATGTAATACTATTATGTTCTAGTTAGGAAATTATAAAATATGTAAACAAATGTTATGTTATATGTTTTGTGAAGTTGTTTTTTCAATATGCAAGAATGAAAAAAATCAAATAAGCTAAACCAAACACTTTTTAAAGGATGTCATTTTTGATCATTTTACAAGAATAAGTTAAACTAAACACCTTTTAAAAAACTGCTTATTGATTTATTGGCTCATAAACTAACCTAAACACTTTTCTAAAAAGTCATTTTCAAAAAGGCGTAAGTTAATAAACCCTTCTCAGAAAAAGTCCTTTTTAACTTAAACTAGTTGGATTTGTCCGCTCGATACGGCTAGAACTCAGTCGGTATCGGTTTGGTTTGTTACACAAAGGAATTCGATAGGTACCGGTTTGATTAGTTATGGTATTGGTATGGCACCGCCAATTGAATTAAAGTCACAATATGTCCAAAAAAATGTGTTTTACATTGACAATAATAAGATAAAAAAAAATTCAGCAAAGTTAATAAAGAGACGATAAAAAATCCAATAATAACTACACCGGTATCGATGTAGGTATCGGGTCGGCCTGTCACGGACTCACGGTACTAATAAGAAAAGAATTTTTTTTAACAAAGTTAATAAAGGAACGATGAGAAGAAATATTAAATAAAGTTGCGTATTCAAATTTATATAAAAAGTTTTTGAACGTAAGTTATCGAAGAAAATCAAATTATATACAAACTAAATGAGTTAAAAGTGTATAAATTTTTAAGTATATACCGATACCGGTATCGACTTGTTCGGTCGGTATACGTTTTGTTCGTCACGATACCGCTATGATATCGGCACTTGATCTAGCCTACTACACAAAAAATACTCTATTTCGTATACAACTTTTTTTCAATAAAATTTATATAAGAATGTCGAGAAAGTAAATTAAACACAACCGCACATTTAGTTTTTTAAGCAAACGAACGCAAGTTATCGGAGAAAAATTAAATTTGTACAAAGAGTTAAATGATTAAAAACCGTATATTATTTCGGATAAAAAATTAATTATAATTGTAATAATGTAACTAAATATGAAAGGCTTTTACCAATGGCATCAATTATTAATATTTTTTTGTTTTTAAGTTTGGAGCTAAACAAGAGATGGGTCAAGAGGGTCAGCTGACCCTCCGATCACCATAATTTATTGAATTTTTATATAGAAACATCTTTAAACATCTTTAAATATAGATATACACACGTTTTGAATCATGTTATTAACGTTTTTAGTCGGAGTCAGATCGGTTTGTGACGACACCGTAGGCTAAACATCTTTAAATATAGATATACACACGTTTTGAATCATGTTATTAACGTTTTTAATTATTTCATAAACAACAAAAAGTTAATAATAGACACATGTTTTTTTTCAAATATTTAAGTATCATAAAATGTAAACATCACATATTATATATATAAAAAAATAAGATTTTATAAATTGAATTATTATAATATTCTAAAATAAAACCACTGTTCATCAGCAGTTTAAAATTATATGTATAATATGTATAATGTATAAGACTATCCGCATCAGTGAAAGGCTATCCTTTCTACAAACAGCCTAATCAACATGCCACATCAGCTTTTCACTTATTCTTCCCACAAACACTTTTTACCCACAACAATAACATATATATCCTTCCCACAAACACTTCTTATTATAATTATTTTATTAAATTTAAACTAAATAAAAAAAGAAAGGACCCATCATCCCCCATTCTTCCCCAAGAATCCTTAAGAATGAACACCCTCCATGTCATCCTCTACAACACCCACTAATCCATCCCTCTTACAAATGCCCTTCTGTTGGATCTGAGTTTGTTTCTGATTGTATTTCGTTTGAAATTTAGATGGAAATGAAAGAGTTGTGCAGCGGAATTAAGATGAAAACAAACTTTGCATACAATCAAACGAGAGTAATACTTTAATCAAACATCTTTACACAATGAATCGAAAGATTGAATTTGTTTCAACAACGATTACAATGATTGATGAATGAATGCAAACTCCCCCTCAGCCAGAGCTCAGTAGTTTGTTCGTGCAAAGAAGACAATGTTGTGAAAGAGCTAATAGAACAGTGCATGGTACTGTTCTATTTATAGGCACTAGCAAACCACTGAGCATCTTCAGCTGACGTCACCATGAAAGTGACATCTAACCTCCTAACAAACTATAACCTATGATCAATACAAACACTGCTATGTTAACTACTGCTATACATGACATTACATAAAAGACACTTAAACAGCTGCTGCATCCTTCCACTGCTGTGAATCCAGCAGTGCTTGTCCGGATCAGCAGTACTTGACTCAAGACAGTAGATTGAGCAGCAGAGCTTTGGTCTTCCATCAGTCTTTGACATTGGGCAGTAGATGCAAGGCAGCAGTTGTAGTTCAGCACTTAGTAAGATCAGCAGATAGGAGGTCAACAGATATGAAACCACTTTCAAGGGGAGAGATTTGCATGAATGATTGTAAACGTCTGCTTATTCTGGATCCACTGCTCTGATCCAGTTTTGGCTTTAATTATCTGTTCCTCTTCATAGGGTTCAATCCCAACAATCTCCCCTTGGAACAGATAATGCCAAAACTCTTCATTATTTGTGGAAATCTTTATTGCCTCATCAACAGTTCCCTTATCTGGCCTTTAAATTGTAATTCAAAGTCTAGGGCATCTGTATCTTCATCATCCCTGCTAAGTGGAAGATCAAGGAGATCCTGCAAATCTTCAAGACTCAGGCCAAGAACTTATTCCCTTGATATTTTCTTCACTTCTCCACCAGACCTGAGCAAAGTCAATACGCAGGACTGTTTGTCAGTTTCCCACTTTTGTATTTTTGAGCCTGGTGGGTTTCTTGGGAGATGCTTATTTGCAGAAGTATTTGGTGAGGCTGGCCTATTCATGACTGGCATAGCAGTACTTGCAGATTGTTCCAATTCAAGATCTTCTTTTATCATTAATTTAAGGCCTGCTTTTACAATAGCATTTCCAGTTTCTAGATCTTGAATGGTTTCGGCCCTTGGCTGGTTTTGGCTCCTTCTTTTGTAGATGGCAGCACCAGCTGGAGCAGTGGCTCTCCTGAATTGCAGCTTTGTTGGTCTTTCTGAAACCTCTGCTTCAGGATAGTCAGGCTTTTGAGGAACATTTGGATCTTTCTTTCTTAGTTCCTCCAACCTTTTGTAGGTTGCCCTGACCACATCTTCTTTCTATCTAGCAACTTGTCTTTTATTTCCATATTCAGCAGCAACCAGTTCCTCTTTCATTCTTTTCAGTTCTACCTGTTTGTCAGGTACATTCTTTCTGAACTTTGCCCAGTAAGGAGGAGTGTGAGCGACCTTCCTTTTTATCATGTCTTGAATCCTTGCAGCTTCATCTTCAAGCTCAGGAACAGTCCACTCTTTGTACATGTATCTCTCTCCTTTGTATTTCTTGTGAACCATGATGCTTTCAATGTAGTCTTTCTTTAAAGTTTCAGCAGCTCTTTCAGAAATTTGTTGACTGACATTTTTTGCAAATTGTTCTAGGCATCTGACCTGTGTGAGCAGATATTGATAATTTCTTGAAATTTCTTTGTCAGATTTTCCTTGTATGTTTCTTTTTGAGATATCATCTGCTTGCCTAGCCTTGATTTCTAAATATTCATCAATATTTTTAGGCCATGGATATCCTTTTATTAATGGCAAACTCCTTTTGGCAGGGTCATCCTCATAGAAAAAAGATTTTATCTCTTCTCTAACAGCTGTTAGTTCAAGAGGAAATTGAACACCTGCAGGAGGTAAGGGCTTGTACATTTGAACTGAAGAGAGAGGAACAGGTTTTGGTATTGTGACAAGAGCTAAGGATTTTGAAGATGGTTGTGGTGGTGAAATGTCATCATCTTTGAGAATTAGCCTTCTCCTCTTTGTTTGAGGAGGTGCTGATGATGTTTTGGATGGAGCAGTGGTGGTGGATGTAGTGGCAGTGGTTGGTGATTGACCAACAGCAGATGAAACAACTGGTGTTTCAACCACTGTTGTCATTACAACAGATGTTATAACATCTGTTGTCTTCTGCTTTTTGTCAGCAGGGGAAAGTGATGATGGAATTGTTTTTGGTGGTGATGGTGATGGTAAAGCAGTGGATATGGTGTGTGTTGACGTGGTGTGTGTTGAAGTGAGAACAGATGTTGAAACCACTGAAGTACCAGCAGTAGTTGATACAGCAGGAGTTACAACAACTGTTTGGGTGGAGGTTTGATGCTTATGGCTTTTGGATGATGGTTTTGGAGGCTTTGGAATACTGGATGGAATGGATTTGGGTTTCCTTTTTATCTTAGGCTTTTTAGTATCCTTTGAACCAGAACAACCCTGCTCATACAGCTCCATAAAAGCTTTCTTCTCCTCATTCCATCTTGAGATATCCTTTGCCATTCTATCTCTTTTAACACTTGTTACTCCTTCATCAAGTGCTTCTTGAGTAGCATCAACCTTTTTGCTACCATCTGGCAAGGGAATTTTTCTGGTCATTGCATCCCTTTCTGGTTCAATGTAAAGACTATCGTCTATCCCCTTTTTCTTCCACTCCAGAATTTTCTCCCCCTTTTTGGCATTATCTTCTGGGAGTTGATCAATGAAAAGGACTGTTGGAGGAGCAGTGCCAGTGGTTTCCAATAGATGGGCCTTGATTGCCTTGATATCTGCTTGTGTGTTCTTGTACCTAGACTCCATAATGTTTCACAGCTTTTGGACATGAAGTTCATTTTGCTGATCAGCCATTGCTTTTTGTTGTTGGAGAAAAGGTTGAAAAAGAGTCCAGAGCTCATTTGTAGCAGATGCTTGAGTTGGAACAGCAGTGGATTTCATTTTTTGTATTATCAACACCTGTTGTAGCATATTTTTAATATCTGCAACAGATGTGTCCAATTTTTCAACACGTTCCGTCAAATCCATGTTTTTTAAATCATCACCCAATTTAATGGGATCATCTGATTTCCCACTAGCAGTGGTTTTATCAGTAGTTGAGGTAGGGAGTGTACTCCAAACATGTACCACTGATGCCCCTTTGTCTTGGTACTGGGGTCTTCTTCCTTCAACACTTGACAACCTTTTGATGTTGCCAGTAGGATAGATAAATCCACTGGTGGTTGGCAGAGGTGCTATGTAAGGAATTGCCTCCAAGGAAGTCTTATTGATGTAACCACTGTCCAACTGTAAACCAGTGGGTTCAACAGTTGTAGTGGCTGCTTCACTTGGACTATCACCAAGAGTTACTTGTAACTCAAGGGGTGTAACCTCCTCAGGTTGTGTTGGTGGGTTAGCAAGGATTGATACATCAGACCCAGTCAATTGTTGAGTTATATTCTCATTGATAGGTGATTGAGAAGGACTTGTTAGTGCCTGGTTCAAATCAATTGCATCCAACAGCAGTTTAGTTGGTAGGGGAATTGTGGATGTGATGGGTGGTGTAGAAAGTGAATTTGCCCCGGGTATTGAGCTGTGGATGATAGAAACAAGAGTTTCCAAAGCATCATGATGTGGAGACCCTATTTGTACAACCTGTTCTTTTTGTGAAGAAGCAGGAGGAGGTTTGGTTATGGGTTGAGATATTTGTACCATCTGCTGTGAGGAAGAAGCAGCAGTGGTTTCTTGTGACTTTTGTTTTGTCACTGGCAATTGCTCTGGTATCTCATCCTCCAGAGATGCCTTTTTGATGGGTTTGGTGGGTTGTTGATTTTTCTTTTTGTGTGGCTTTTTGGTGATTGTAGGTGTGGGTTTCAAGGCAGTTGGTATGCTGCTTTGATCACCTTGAGCAGTGGGCTCAGTAGCAGATACCTGAGGAGCAGTTGTAACTGCTAAAATCTGCTCAGACACCTCTGCTTGTGTTTTGCAAGGTGCTAACATCCTTGAAAAAGTTTCAGTTGTTAAACTGTTTATTTGAGTAGGACCACCTTGGTTTATTGTAGCTAAATCATCCCTACTGAATTTCTTTGCAAAATAGTAACTTAAAAACCTTGGAAACAGTAAGAATGATTTTGTTGCAACATTATTAACCAAATCTTTAAAAATTTCTTGAGAATAGTTAAGATTCTCTTCTTGAAGAATTGCATATCCCAGATTTTGAATTTTTAAAGGGATTTCATTAAAAGAAGTGGTTTTATTTGAAACACATAGTAGGAGGGTATGAAATAAAAATCTGGTTGCAGAAGGAAAATAACCTTTTTCTAAGGTAAGTTTCTTCATCGTTGTGGCTTCATACCCTCTTTCAATGAAGTCATTTTGTAACTCATACTTAGTGAAAGAAGTTTTACCTTCCAGATCACCAAGTTGAAAGACCTCTGAAATGGATTGTGGTGTGATTTGGACAGCTTTTCCCTTTATAGAAGAGTTTATGGCAGTGGCAGTGTCTCCTTGTTTTTCAAGGGTTGCATTCTTCCAGAACTCTCTTTGGGTCGCCAAATAGATGGGTGCATCGGCGGTTAACAAGGTTTTGTACTTTGATTTTGCCATAATGTCGAGGACGGAATTGAAAACATTGGTGGTTCCTGGTTTTGTGAGAAGACCCAGGAGATTGTGAGATGGTTTAAATGGAATTTCAGTGGAGATTGCCTTTTGAGAGGCTGTTTTCGATGAGGATTTCGATGAGGGTTTTGCAGATTTCTTTGATTTTGTCATTTTGAAGATGATTACAGAAGAAATTTGTGAAGAAATGAGATGAAAAACTGTTTTGAGAAGAGAATTTTTGAAGAATTCAATTCGACAGTAAAACCCTGTTTTTGATGGGAAGTGGGGATTTTATAGAGGAAGAAGTGAAGGCTGACGTGGCAGCGGTTACAAAAGTACTGACCACTATGTACTGCCCACATGCCAAACTCTGATGAAATGAAGGACAGTACTTTGGTGAAAGCTACTGATGAAGACAGTAGTTACAACGGTAAAATGGTAGGAGTGGGTGATTTTCACTATCAGTGGATAGCATATCAGTGGATAAGACTCTGCTTTTGAACATCAGAGGTTATCAAGAAAATGATAGAGCAGAGGATGACTTTCAGCAGTGGACAGACTTTTGAAGTAGAGCAGACTTTTGAACAATCAGTGGTTATGGCAGACTTTTAAGGATTTTAATGAAAACTTCATTTTTAGCTATTTTTAAGGATGGATTTTTGATTTTCTGAAAACATTTTGTTGCTTTTATGCATAGAAAAACAAGATTTTACTTGTTATTCCATGTTTAGCATCCCAATTCTAGAGACCAAGCTTTCAAAAGTGGCTGTATCAAGTGCCTTTGTGAGCACATCAGCCAGCTGGTCTTTAGTTGGGACATGATGCAGAGAAATCAAACCTTTTTCATAGCAATCCCTCACGAAGTGATGTCTGATGTCGATGTGTTTGGTGGTAGAATGGGAAACTGGATTTTTGATGATATTTTCTGCTGCCTGGCTATCCAACATAAGTGGTGTCTTTAAGGCAGTGATACCAAAATCCAGTAACTGATTTTGAAGCCACAGGAGTTGGGCTGTACAGCTTGCAGCAGCAATGTATTCAGCTTCAGCAGTGGATGTTGAAACAGCTGCTTGCTTTTTGCTTTGCCATGATACTAAGCAATCACCTAGAAACTGGCACCCTCCTGATGTGGACTTCCTTGTGGTGTTGCATCCAGCAAAGTCATTGTCTGAAAAGCCTGAAAGCTTGATATTCCCATTAGCTGGATACCAGATACCAAGTGTGGGAGCACCTTTTATGTATCTAAAAATCCTTTTTACAGCAATGAGATTTGATTTTCTGGGAGCTGATTGACTTCTTGCACAGACACATGTTGCAAACATGATGTCTGGTCTAGATGCAGTTAGGTACAATAAAGACCCAATCATGCTTCTATAAAGTGTTTGGTCAATCAGCTCATCTTTTTCATCAGACATGACCAGCTTATTTGTTGCCATGGGTGTGTTGCATGGTTTACAATCATTCATGTCAAATTTGGTCAAAATTTCTTTAGCATATTTGCTTTGATGAATGAAAGTTCCATTTTGCATTTGCTGTACTTGGAGACCAAGAAAGCATTGCAGCTCACCCATTGCACTCATTTCAAACTCAGCTGTCATGAGTTCTCTAAACTCTTCACACATTTTGTTACATGTGCTTCCAAAAATAATGTCATCCACATAAATTTGGACAATCATTAAATCCTTCCCTCTCCATTTTAAAAACAGTGTTTTATCAATGGTACCTCTTTTGAAACCATTTGAGAGTAGGAAGTTGGAAAGAGTTTCATACCAGGCCCTTGGTGCTTGTTTCAAGCCATACAAGGCTTTGTTTAGCCTGTAGACATGATCTGGATAAAATGGATCCTCAAAGCCTGGAGGTTGACAAACATATACCTCTTCTTGAATTGTACCATAGAGGAAAACACTTTTGATATCCATTTGAAACACCTTCATGTTGTGGTTGACAGCAAAGGCCAGGAACACTCTTATAGCTTCTAATCTTGCTACAGGGGCGAATGTTTCATCATAATCAATCCCCTCTTCCTGTCTGTAACCTTGAACCACAAGCCTGGCTTTATTCTTGACAACAATGCCCCTTTCATCAGTTTTGTTTTTGAAGACCCACTTTGTGCCAATGGGACTAACCTCTTCTGGCAGTGGTACAAGCTCCCATACTTGTTGTCTTTTAAACTGTTGGAGCTCTTCTTGCATGGCTTCTACCCAGCTGTTGTCTTTCAGTGCCTCTTGGTACTTGACTGGCTGATGGAGTGATAGAAAACCAGTAAAAAGACAAATGTTTTGGGTTTGGCTTCTTGTGAGCACCCCTTCATTTATGTTGCCAATGATTTGATTAGGTGGATGAGATCTCAAGAAGATTAAATCTCCTTGGTATGGTATGATGGCATTGGTTGGTGAAGGCTGCAAATGTGTATCATCTGAGCTAACCACTGCTGGTGGTGGAATAGGAGGTAATGGAGTTGACATCTGCTGACTTTTATCCACTGTTTGAGGACTTTTGTCAGCAGTGTTTGAGGATGTGGAAGCAGTGGTTGATGGGCTACTTTGGTCAACAACTGTTGAGGTAGCAGTGGTTGAGCTTTGACAACTGTTTTGAACAGCTGATGCTTTTCCCTTGATGACAGACCTTTGAGGGATGATGATTTCATACCCATAATCTGGTGTTGTATCCTCTGATGGACCTGCACTGTTAGTCTTGACAACAGTATTTTCAAAAGTAAATTTGTCAAGATCAAACAAATCAGCAGGATTTGCTGGGATTTTCATTGATGAAAGTTCATTGAACTTTACATCCAAAGTCTCCTCCACTGCCTTGGTCCGTGTATTGAACACTTTGTAGGCCTTGGCAGTGGTTGAGTATCCCAGATGATAACCACAATCAATTTTAGCTGCAAATTTTGAAATGGAATCTTTGAAGTTCAAAATAAAGCATGGGCAGCCAAACACCTTGAAGTAAGAGATCAGTGGTTTGATTTTATACAGAATTTCATAAGCAGTCTTTTTGTACCTGGGGTTTATTAAAACTCTGTTCTGGACATAGCAAGCAGTGTTTACTGCCTCTGCCCAGAAAGTTAAAGGCAAACCTGAATCAGCAAGCATGGTTCTGGCAGCCTCAATCAAAGTTCTGTTCTTCCTCTCTACTACCCCATTTTGCTCTGGTGTTCTAGGGATGCTGTACTGCCTTACAATCCCTTTATTCACACAGAAAGCATCCAGCTGCTTATTCTTGAATTCTGTGCCATTGTCACTCCTAAAGCTTTTCACTGGAAGGTCAAATTACTTTTCAACCTTGGCAGCTGCCATCATTGCACAATCACATTGATGATCCTCTTCATCATCAGCTTTCACCTTCTTTTCACCAGCCTTTTCTTCTTTCTCTTCTTCTTTGTCCTCTTTGGACCATGGATTTGTCATTGGTTCAATCAGGGTACTTGAACTTTCTCCCAATGGTAGTTCACCAGCTACAGCAGTAACCACTGCTTCAGTCACCTCTTCCACTGTTTCAAAGCTCTGCTGTTCCTCCTCAGTTTCAACCCCCTCCTGTATTGACTCTAATGCCATCAAACAAAACTCATCATGAGAAGAATCATTAGAAGCATAGAGTGCAAAATTTTCATCACTAAGGTCTTCCGGCATACTGCTCCAGTCAACAAACCCTTGAGTGAAGAAACTTTGTTGATCTGGTTGTGCTGCTGCTGGAGCAGTGGTTTGAGATGCAACAGGTTGCACTTGTACCTGTGGAGCAGGGGTTTGAACATATTGGATTTGTGGAACAGTAGTTTGGACATAGTGTACTGGCACAGGGGCAGCAGCATAGTGAGCAGTGTTCACTTGAGCTGCTGGGGCATACTGGGCATAGTGCACAGTGCTTTGGTTTTGGGGTCTAGGATTTGAGCTAGGATGAGTAATTATGGGACCAGTAGTTTGACTCCTACATTCCCTAGCGAAATGTCCCAGCCTATTGCACTTGTAGCACTTGATTTTCTATTTATCCAACCCAACCCTTAGATTCCCATGCAAACCTGGGAATTTTCGCCCTGTTCTTTTGTAGAACTTGCTAGTTCTAACATAGCAAAGCCAGTTGGTGCAGAATGCCCATTTCCTCTAAATCAGTGGGATCAAAATGTTGCAAATCATTTAGTTCAAAGCTTAAATTGTCTGACACCTGGTTTTCGTTTGCAGTGAATGCATAACTGGCAGAGTGAGGATCAGGGTTGTTAAAATTTGCACCAGCAGTTATGTCAATAAAGTGATCATAACCCTGATCCTTACCACTGCTCCCAGATTCTTCTTGACCCAGAAGAGCAGTATTACCGAAAGTGTAACCATCAGTAACTTTTCCTGACTCTTGTAACCTCCTTTTCTGGTTCAACTCCCTTTCGTAGGTTAGGAGTCGACCGTGGAGTTGGGTCAAGGTCAGATCCTTGAATTCAGGTGAGTTTCGGGTGACAAAAGCTATGGTGTCCCATTTTTCTGGCAGTGACCTGAGAAACCTGCTATTTTGAGTTGAGTTTGTAAAAGTGGTGTTAACAAACCTGCTATTTTGAGTTGAGTTTGTTGCGTTAGTGATTCACCTTTAACGTAACAAAATGTTTCATACTGTTGGTTCAAGATTTCCCTGTTATTTTCAATGACTTCTTCAGTTCCCCCAAACTGTTCCTTAAGTGCATCCCATAATTCTTTGGCACTGTTACAGTGTAACAGTCCAGCATATATCTCATTGGGAAGCGCTGATGCTATGATGCTAAACGCTTTAGCATCTAGTTCGATCTTTTGAAAGTCGGTTTCGGTATAATTTTCAATTGGTTTTGGAACAAACTTTTTAACATCTTCAGCGCTTGGCACTGAAGGAACATGGGGACCATAAATGACAGACCTCCAACAACCTGTGCTTTGTTGAGCGAGGATGTGACCCATCCTCCTCTGCCAGATGTTGTACTCATTTCTTTTTAGCATAGGTGGTTTAAAAAGCGAGCCGATGTTGTTTTTATCATCTTGAGATTGTGACGTCATTCTTGTTGTTTTATAGACACTGAGAAATCAACTTTAATGGTGATTAATCCTTGCTCTGTTTTTCAACGGACGAACAAACGATCAGTATCAACTGTTATGAGCTGAACTATTTACGTCAAAATGATTGTTAGATCAAATTTGACTGTCCAAGCTCTGATACCAATTGTTGGATCTGAGTTTGTTTCTGATTGTATTTCGTTTGAAATTTAGATGGAAATGAAAGAGTTGTGCAGCGGAATTAAGATGAAAACAAACTTTGCATACAATCAAACGAGAGTAATACTTTAATCAAACATCTTTACACAATGAATCGAAAGATTGAATTTGTTTCAACAACGATTACAATGATTGATGAATGAATGCAAACTCCCCCTCAGCCAGAGCTCAGTAGTTTGTTCGTGCAAAGAAGACAATGTTGTGAAAGAGCTAATAGAACAGTGCATGGTACTGTTCTATTTATAGGCACTAGCAAACCACTGAGCATCTTCAGCTGACGTCACCATGAAAGTGACATCTAACCTCCTAACAAACTATAACCTCTGATCAATACAAACACTGCTATGTTAACTACTGCTATACATTACATTACATAAAAGACACTTAAACAGCTGCTGCATCCTTCCACTGCTATGAATCCAGCAGTGCTTGTCCGGATCAGCAGTACTTGACTCAAGACAGTAGATTGAGCAGCAGAGCTTTGGTCTTCCATCAGTCTTTGACATTGGGCAGTAGATGCAAGGCAGCAGTTGTAGGTCAGCACTTAGTAAGATCAGCAGATAGGAGGTCAGCAGATATGAAACCACTTTCAAGGGGAGAGATTTGCATGAATGATTGTAAACGTCTGCTTATTCTGGATCCACTGCTCTGATCCAGTTTTGGCTTTAATTATATGTTCCTCTTCATAGGGTTCAATCCCAACACCTTCACATAGGCCAAGAATCACCTACAAATAGTGGTGCACAAATCGGGTTTTTTTTTTTAAAACCGGTTCTGGGTATGGAACCGGGTTCGGGTAGGATCGGGTTTTACAAAATCGGGTTTTTTTTAAAAACCGGGTCGGGTCCGGGTTTTCTACCAAAAATGTATACCTTATATACACGGGTTCAGGTCGGGTTTTATAAAACCCGAATATTATAATACCCTATTTCCAGGTTCGGGTCCGGTTCGGGTATTCATCGGGTAGGGTTCGGGTATGCATCGGGTTGGGAAAAAACCCGCATCGGGTATTAAAAAAACCCGACCGGGTATTAATGCTTCTTGCACATTCAAAGAAGGGACCCGCATCGGCATTGTTGGACGGACAAGGAGCGGAAAAACAACATTAATAACTGCACTTTTCCGTCTGGTAGAACCTGATAGTGGAACAATTCATATATACGGTTTGGACATTTGCTCTATAGGACTAAAGGACCTCAGAATGAAACTAAATATGTGGAACAATTCATATAGACGGTTTGGACATTTGCTCTATAGGACTAATGGACCTCAGAATGAAACTAAATATTATCCCTCAAGAACCAACACTTTTCAAGGGAAGTATAAGAACAAAATTGGACCCATTAGAACTTCACTCTGATGATGAAATATGGAATGTAAGAGAAACAATATTAAAAAAGTAACTGTTACTTTTTTTTATGAGAAGTTATTACTTTGTAAAATCGGTTCTTAAAGCGATCATGAGTTCTAACTTCTAAGTAGCGGTGGCAAATGGGGTAGGTCGTATCTGGTTAGGTCAATGGATCTTTCTAGCAAATAGAGAGGAATAATGACCAAATACTTCAAATATCATTAGAAACCTAATAATTAAATAAGATTACATCAAAGTGCATACATAATTTTGTTAAATCATAAGAACTAAACGTCTTAATGCTTGAAAACATAGATTAAATAATCTCCAACCATAATTAGGTGTGTGTAATCATATTTTCAAATATGCATCTACTTAAAACTAGAGGTAGCTATATAACCGGGTATAAAAAAACCCGGTTCTGGGTTCGGGTTTTAGATCAAATATGAATACCCGGTCCCTACCCTATGGGTAGGGTCGTGTTCGTGTCACACCCCGATTTCCACGTGTCACCGGTGGGCCCGGTGGGGGAGTATCGTGACGTCATGGTTGGCAACATAATAGTTCAACAACACAATATAATACTGCACAGCGGAAGCAAATATAAAATAAGATACAACCGAATTTATTAATTGTAAACAAGGTCACAATATCCGGTGTTTAATCCACAGTAGGATCGAAAGATGAAAATAATGTTTATAGTTCCATAGACTTCAGGCATCCTAAGCTTGCGAGACTTTTATTGATGCTTAGGAGACAATCCCAGCCCATTTCGTATAGTACCTGCAGTTAATCTTTTTGGGAAAATACGTCAGTTTACACTGGTAAATACATTCAACTGACTCATTTTATAAAATGATTGAAAATGGGTTTGGATGCACAAGGCATAAACATTTATTTAACTTGGGAGAATTATTTAATATTATAATCATGTGAATGAATTACATGTTACTTATGCGTTCAGTAGCCCGGATCATGCCGGGTTAAAGATCAATAGACACACCACAATAAAAGAGTTATACACGGGTGTACGCCTACACACAGTGCTCTGGTCGTGGCCAATCTCATAAGATGATGCCAAGGATATCCGGGACATGGTCATTAACCCCCCAAAGGCGTTAAAGTAAACAAGACTGTTTAAACGAGCCGATTAAATTACTCAATTACCCACTAAGCGTGGAGATTTAATGCTCGATCAAGCGGTACGCTATGTACCGTAACCCAAGCCCGTATAGGGAAAATAAGTTAAAAGTATTTACCTTTGCAATGTATAAATCCTTAATTGAATAAACAGCAGATATCTTTTACTGGTCCTCCTAATCTGGAACAATGGTTTTTATATAACCTATTAGAATACTAACGGGTCTTTAATTAAGCTTAAGCTTAGACCGGCTAGCTCTAAGGATACGGTTCGTACGCACGATTAGGCGAAGACCGGATAGAATGTGATTTAGACCCGACAAGTTCAGAGACTTGTTTAATATGGGTTTATTGTTCACACTCTGGATTTTGAGATAACATAGATAAGGTTTGACCCGTTTCGGCTAATTTATGTAAACTTGTTACATAAACCGAACCGAACGCGTAAGAAGCGTAACGGGTATCCGCAAGAGCCATATACAGGTTTCCTAAGTTAATATGCATCAAGTATGTTGTGACATCAGTAGGATGTCTTTCGTTATGCCCAAATTGAGTTTAAATACCAACTACGCCCCGTAAGGGTATTTTGGGAATTTTACATACGCCGACAACTCAAAAACGAAGTCTGAGTTAGTCAACCTTTGCTTACTGTTAAAATATTATAATTTGCCTCCTATATCAGTAAGTATCAACCCGGGTATGTCTAAATTTATTTTAAGACATACTATGCGTTAAAAACGCTAATTATGGCGATTAAAGGCCATTTCCGGGTTCTATACTTAAATCTGATATTTTTATATTTCCAGAGGGCTTAAAATAATTTATTAATTATATGTGATCAGTAGCAAAAAGGTTTTGAGTCGTTTAGATATGTAAAACTCATTTTATGGCCCGTAAGGGCAAAATTGTCAATTAACGGATTAAGCCTACGACTACTAGTTATGCTCAGCCTAAAATTAATTAAAAATCTTTAAAAATCCCAAAATAATATATTATATCAGTGGGTATTAAGTTTGATACCGAAAAGTCGGCTTAACTAGGCTATACGCCAGTTACGCCGTTTTATTAACATAAAGTGTTAATTTTGCGATATTGAGCGAAATGCTAAAATTAGGCGTCGAACTGATGTCAAACTTTTTATACAGGTTTATATATTAGTATTTAATGTTTTCACACTTTTACATCTTTATAAAACCCGTTTTATGGTGATAAGGGCATATCGGTCAACATATGCGCATTTAACGGAAAAATGCATATTCATTGGATATCTAGTGAACCAAGGTGTGTAAATACAGAGGGTTATTCTAACAAGTATGCTAATCCAATTTAAGCTCTGAGGCATTTCTAAAACATGCCTTAACGGGTCAGAACTGAAAGTCAAAGTGAAAGTCAAACTTTGTGACTTTCGGCTCCGAACCGGGTCAATACATCAAATGGCTGAATCAAACGAGTTTGGACAAGTTAAAATACTTATTTCCATGTTTTATAATTGTTCAAACAGGTTCCATATCCATTAAATCACTGATTATGCATAAAATGCAAAATAACATTTCCGTTGACTTTTTAAGAATTCGTTTGACTCGATTTTTGAACTAGTTAGAGTGGTGATCAGGGGAAACCCTTTTAGGAGTTTATTACCCACCTAAATACCAACACATAACAACTTTTGATTCGACACAACACTGATTCATGTGTGATTTATCGCCAAGTCAACCGTTAGTTACGACGGATTGACTTTAAGGCTAAAATATGCAAAAACAAGATCAATGAAGGGTTTGGCAACTTACAGAGGTCTTGTGCACGACTTAGAACAGATGAAGAAGCTTGAGAGCTTTAGGAAATGATCAGAAGTGTGAGTTTGAGTATGTTTTGATTGTGATGTGAACTAATGCAACATACAAGGCTATTTATAGTGAAATGTGAGCACAAGAGGCTACAACTCAGCCCATGAGTGAGTATGGGTGCTCAGTAGGTGATAGGGGTCGAGTAGGGTCGAGTAGAGGGCAACCATCCCTCAATTAATGCCTCAATAATCGATTACAAGCTCAAACATTGAATCTGTCCAAGAATTCTGCATCTGAAGGTCGTACGCGGCCCGCATCATATATCAGCCTATCCTTACGCGGGCCGCTTGAGACTTGAAGTCAGCAAACGTATAATCAGGACACTCGCGGCCCGCGTGATGTTACACGCTAAGTTAAAGCGGGCCGCTTTAGGTCAAATTTCCAGGATTTTCTAAATCATTTGAAATGATTACAGAATCTTGTAATTAATAACGAAATCTTTGGTAATCATTACCCTGACCTTTCGGGTTTGAAGGGGTAACTTTGCGATTTGGCCCTCGATTATTTACGAATAGGGGCCTCGTGTTTAATACTCGCTTCATTAAGTTCCCGATTGGTTTAATTAATCAGAAAGCCTTAACTTTCATTGTTTACGCTTTTAACCCTTCACGTACGAATTTGATCACAACTTTCTCGTTTTAAAACGGAACTTCGCGGATTTTATATATTACATTTTGGTGAGCGTATTTTACTGTTACAAAGCCTCGGGTATGTCAAAGGGTCACTCAGAGGTATAATTAAACATGTTGACACAATTAACCCCTGTAGCTCGTAATCTCTCACTTTCTTCCGCGTTTCGCTTCCGTACGATCCGTGATTTATTCGTGGGAAGGTACTAGCATCGTTTAGGGTTACTATACAGTATATTTATCCCTTGTTGATATTTATAACACTCGAATTTAATACTTTCAAGGTTTAATAACATTAGTCCTTTATTAAATATCAAATGCCACGTGTAAACTCAAGACACGTGTCAACACATTATTGGACACAAAATTTCGAGGTGTTACAGTTCGGGTATAGAAAACCCGGTTTTTATAATACCCGGTTCCGGGTTTTTTTTCAAGGTCCGGGTTCGGGTTTTTTTGTGCACCACTACCATAGAGTAAGTAATATATACACATTTTAACAGAAACTATTTAAAAGTTCTATAGTACGTGTAATAATATCCAAATATGGAATATAAAAATCAAGAGTAAACTGCAATTTTACCCCCTGGGGTTTAGGCTAATTGGCACTCTTACCTCCCTAACGAAATAATTGCAATTTTACCCCCCCAACATTCGCTGTTATGTCGAACTTTTACCCCCTGCCGTCAAATAAGTTAACAGATCTATTAACTGGAATGTGAAATGACTATATTACCCTTTCATATTACCCCCTATGGTTTGTTGTACTCTGCAATATCCCCCCCCCCCCCCCCGCCATCACCCACCTCCACCACCATCAGCCGCCACCACCCACCTCCACTTCCCTTAATCCTCACATTTGCAGAGAAGTTTCAAAAGCCTGGACACACTAAAAGACGCTAAAAGAAGTTACAAATTCTGTAAAACTGAAATCAGATCGACAAACAAATAAAATAACTTGGCCAAAACTAATTGAAATCACTCTTCATAATCAGCAGACAAGCATTTAGGTAACATTTAGGTCGGTGATCACATAAAAATACCGTCACAATCACAAATCTAGAATTCTAGAAGCTACAAACGTTCATCTCCGACCTAAACAACCAATCAATTTCACAAAAATCAAACGACAACATTCAGTACTCCGATCAAAATCAAACATAAGCTACATTCACTACTCCGATCAAAAATCAAAAGGGTTTCAGGGATCTGGTCAGAGTGCCATTCACTACTCCGATCAAAATCAAACATAAGCTACAAACGTTCATCTCCGACCTAAACAACCAATCAATTTCATAATCAATCAACGGCAACATTCACTACTCCGATCAAAATCAAACACGAATCATATTACACAAACGAATCGTTACAAAAGATCAACAAAAGTTCTGATGATTAAGAATGAAATCAGTGAGATTAATTAACAGATTAGTTGTGTGCATTAAAGAAATTGAAGAACAAATCCATTCTTTAGCATCATCATATCCTAACCGTTCATCGATCATCATCATAGAAGAAGAAGAACGATCGGTGGCTGAAAGTTTAAATTAGGGTTTCAACGAAGAAGAAGAACGATCGGTTGCTGATCTGGTGGAAAGGTAAAGAAGAAAGGGAGATTGGCGGTTGCGTGGCGAATGGCGGCGGCAGTGGTGGTGGCCGGTGGTGATTATTGTGGTGGATGAGAGAAAAGGGTTTCAGGGATTGAAGAAGAAGAATATCTGTATATATGTAGGTAGGTATTTATAATAATAATAATAATAATAATAATAATAATAATAATAATAATAATAATAATAATAATAATAATAATAATAATAATAAATATGGGTAAGATTACCAAAATACCCTTACCTATAAGGGTCAAACTACCGTTGACTGACACCGGGGGGTAAAAGTGCGACATAACAGCGACGTTGGGGGGTAAAATTGCAATTATTTCGTTAGGGGGAGTAAGAGTGCCAATTAGCCTAAACCCCAGGGGGTAAAATTGCAGTTTACTCAAAAATCAAACATGAAAGTCTCATGTTGTAGCACAATGTCCATTAGGATTAGGGTATATGATACTGGGTACTGGTACTCAATTTTACGTACCAAATTATTTTAGGTATCGATTCAGTACCCACTTTTTGACGTTTTCGATATCGGTACTTTCAGTTTGGTACCGGTTCAATACGGTATCAGTATTTTACCGGATTTTACCTTCAAATACTGGTACCATCTCGGTACCGGCACCCATATTTGGAGTTTTTCGGTATCGGTAATGATCTCATCCCTATATACACCAACTCCTCAAAGTCATGTTATTGGAGTTATATCGCATTTTCCTAATTCTTCAAAGGGATCACGAGAGTTTGTGTGGTGTTCATATTTGTTTCTTTTTTAGGTGTTTTAGGTTGCTTAATAATAAATTTCCATTTTTGTTTTACTAAATTAGGGAAAAGATCAAATAAGAAGTTTATTTTGGCTAGGAAGTGTAGGAAGCAATAGGATTAGGACATGTGGCAACATTTAAAATAAAGAAAAAGGGTATTTTAGTCAATCCAACCCTTTCTTCTTCCTTTTCAAAACCCAGTAACTTCAAAACCCACCATTTTCAAAACCCACCATCTTCAACCATTTCTTCACTTTCTATCTCAAAAATCACTATATTATAGTGCGATTTTCATCACAAATCAATGATTTAAACACCCGATCAACGTGTTGTTCAGTTTTTTTGAAGAAAACCCAGTTTAATTTCATAAAAAATCTCGTTTTTTCCGGTGATTTTGGAGATAATCACTCGATTCGAGCGCTGATAAGTGTTTCAATCATTCAAACTTCGTTAATTGTTGAAGAAATCATTTCGATCCATGTAAGAAATTCTTTAATTTCATTTTTACGATCTGGGGTTTTGATTTAGTCATTGTGTTTTACGATCTTGGCGGGGGTCCGGGGGCAGCGCCCCTGGTAGCGGGGTCCCAGGGGCGGCAGCCCCTGGCGGGGTCCAAGGGGCAGAGCCCCTGGCTGGGGTTGAGCTCAGAAAAAATAATTTTCTGTAAATTGTCTCTGGAAAACTGCATTCGTAGACAGTGTTTCTGGTTCTGTAAACAACAGGTTCTGGTCATTGCGTTTTAGTTAGATTCTGGTTCTGTGAACAACAGTTTCTGGTCATTGCATTTTAGACAGTTTCTGGTTCTATGAACAACAGTTTCTGGTCATTGCGTTTTAGACAGTTTCTGGTTCTGTGAACAACAGTTTCTGGTCATTGCGTTTTAGAAATAAAACATTTTTGAAGTGTTTTTACTCATTGCGTTTTAGGTAAACACATTTTTATATGTATTCATGTCACGGCCCCCGACCCGGTTTGACCCGTTTCAGGAGCCGCGGGACAGAAATCCCGTGGTATTTTATTTAATTGAGTTTAACAGCGGAAGTTTATCGTCAGGACCTTTTTAAAGCTAAAATTTTCCTGATTATGTTATTTCATAACTCGGGATAAAACCCCGGTAATTTACAATAATATGATTTTACTGAGAAATCTTTATGTTACAAAACATATTTCTTTATTTTATAATGAGCCACTTTCTTAAGCTTGCCTTGCTTCCTGGCACTTTTCCTGGATTACAACAGATCACCTGAAACATGTTTGAAAAAGGTTTTGTCAGCGGGAAATACTGAGTGAATCATTCTATTTACTATAACAACCTGTTTGTTATAATTTATAGTATTAAGGAAGATTACAATGTTTCTGATATCAACCAACTACCCACAGTATTTTGTCACTCAACCCATTGGCCCATTCGTCCAATGGTGTCTGTGACTATGGTCATATCACCCCTTGGCTGCCCCAATGGTGAAGATTATCAAGTAATGTATACAAAACCCCACATACCGGCTGTAATTTGATGATTACATAAACTTAATCACTGTAATTATAACCTTGAAAATATTTAAGAATTTATAAAATACTTTGATAAAAAGAGAATGACTCACATTGCAGATTTAACACGGACAGAGTCTAGTCTATGGATTAGCCTTGTTAACCTAATTTAAATAACAATGCACACAAAACTGGGTTAGTAATCAATACAGCATTTACGATAACTCACGAGATCAAACCCTCACAACGAATGACAAAGTGCGATACTTAAACATCCATCGAATTAACGACGAATGACAAAGCATAACCCTAATGTGGGCAGCACTTAAACATCCATTGGATATATTGATCGATCGGACAATGAATCGTAATAGCGATCGAGTTATTACCCCGTTTTGCGGCAGCACTTCATGAATCGTGTGTGTTTTATAGTAATCTACGTATATCTCAGCGTATATTTGTAATTTGATCATCAAACGAACAACAGAATGCAAGTGCCAGACCCTTCTATTTATACTCAAAATTTGCACCTCCCGCTAGTCGCGGAAGAATCCGCGGTACGTGCCGCGTATCGCCTGGGATGTCAAAGTAGGGTAGGCCTGCTTCGTCACCTATCTAGCCCTGATGAGTCGACGTTGCATGAAAATTCTATTTCGACAGCATTTTATAAGGATAATTGTTAATAGGGTTTTACCCCCGTTAAGTTTTAGGGGCCCTAATCCTGATTCTAATTGTTCTGAAAATTTTAGGGTTTGTGGATAATCACTTGGGTGTCTCAATTAGGGTTTCCCATTGGACAAATTAATTTAATAAATATGACTTTTGATACGAGTTGTTACATTCTACCCACCTTAATCAAAATCTCGTCCTCGAGATTTACTGGAATAATTGAGGATACTTTTTCTTCATTTCGGATTCCAGCTCCCAAGTGTATTCAGGTCCTCTCCTTGAATCCCACTTGATTTTGACCAATACTAGTCGTTTGTGTTTGAGAAACTTCACTTTTCTGTCTTCTATCTGAAGAGGTTTCTCAACAAATTTTAGCTTTTCGTTTACCTCTATATCTTAGAGGGGTACTACCAAAGATTCGTCTGATAGACATTTCTTGAGATTGGATACATGAAATACATCATGTACTCCAGCTAGTTCTTCTGGTAGTTGTAAACGATAAGCAACTGATCCTATACGTTGGATCACTGGAAATGGTCCTACGTATCTTGGACTTAGCTTTCCTTTCTTACCAAATCTAACTACTCCTTTCCAAGGAGAAACTTTCAACAGTACTATGTCTCCAACCTGAAATTCTAACGG
Organism: Helianthus tuberosus; assembly: GCA_030545235.1. Lineage (NCBI taxonomy): Eukaryota > Viridiplantae > Streptophyta > Magnoliopsida > Asterales > Asteraceae > Helianthus > Helianthus tuberosus. The sequence continues at coordinate 13,085 of JARYGA010055553.1, read as the reverse complement.
CTTACATCTATTGTCTGCATAACTCTTTTGGCGATCTCGAGCCGTCTTCAGCCTTTCCTTGATTTGAGTAATTTTATCAGTAGTTTCTTGCACTATCTCGGGACCTGACAATTGACTTTCTCCTATTTCTGCCCAACATACTGGAGTCCTGCACTTTCTTCCATATAGTGCTTCAAATGGGGCAGTTTCAATACTTGAATGATAACTATTGTTATAGGAGAATTCAATTAACGGTAAGTGATCATCCCAATTTCCTCCAAAATCTATCACACATGCCCTGAGCATGTCTTCTAGAGTTTGGATCGTCCTTTCACTTTGCCCGTCTGTTTGTGGATGATATGCCGTGCTTAAGTTTAGTCGAGTTCCCATTGCTTCTTGGAAACTTTTCCAGAAATGAGAAGTGAAACGACTATCTCTATCTGATACAATGGAGAGTGGAACTCCATGTAGAGATACGACTTCATCTACATATAACTTCGCCAATCTTTCCATGCTAAAGGTTTCTTTCATAGGCAGAAAGTGAGCAGATTTGGTTAATCGATCCACAATTACCCAAATCGCATCATTACCTTTTCTGGTTTTGGGTAACTTAGTAACAAAATCCATTGTTATAAGTTCCCATTTCCATACTGGCATCTCTAATTGTTGTAGTAGACCTAAAGGTTTCTGGTGTTCTGCCTTAACTTGTGAACAAGTAAGACACTTAGAAATATATCTAGCTATATCCTTCTTCATGCCTATCCACCAGAAATTCTTTCTTAAATCTTGGTACATCTTATTGTTTCCTGGATGCATAGTATACCTAGATTTATGTGCTTCTTCTAGAATCTTATTTCTTAATTCTCCTTGCTTAGGTACCCAAATTCTGCTTTTGTGGAATCTCCAAATTCCATCAGCTCATTGTTCTAATTCTTTAATCCGTCCCTTCATTCCTTCAGCATCATCCTTGATTGCTGTTTCTTGAAAATGTTTTAGTTGTTCCATTAAATCTAATTGTAGATTTAATCTGAGAGCACGAACTCGTCTTTGGTTCTCATGATACTTACGACTTAAAGCATCTGCAACTACATTTGCCTTTCCTTCGTGATATTGAATATCACAGTCATAAGATTTCACGGAGAAATCTTTTATTTTACAAAACATGTTTCTTTATTTTATACTGAGCCACTTCCTTAAGCTTGTAGTGCTACGCGGCACTTTTCCTGGATCACAACAGATTACCTGAAACATGTTTGAAAAAGGTTTTGTCAGCGGGAAATACTGAGTGAATCATTCATTTTACTAAAATGACTTGTTTATTATAATTTACAGTATTAAAAGAGATTACAATGTTTCAGATATCAAACCAACTACCCACAGTACTTGTCACTCGAACATCCATCGGTAGCCTCTTCGCCCGATGGTGTCTGTGAATATGGTCATATCACTCATTGGCTAACTCGTTGTCCAATAGTGACGGTTATCAAGTAATGTATACAAAACCCCACATACCGGCTGTAACTTGGTGATTACATAAACTTAATCACTGTAATTATATCTTTTGTAAATAAAATGCTTTTGTAAATAAATTTGATAAAAAGAGAATGACTCACATTGAAGATTTAATTTGAACAGAGCCTAGCCTACTGATTAGCCTTTTAACCTAAATTTAATAACATGCACACAATGTGGTTAGTAACTTAATACAGCATTTACGATAACTCATGAGATTAATCCTTCACAACGAATGACAAAGTGCGATACTTAAACATCCATCGGATTCACAACGAATGACAAAGTGTAATCACTTAAACATCCATTGGATTCACAACGAATGACAAAGTATAAACCCTAATGTGGGCAGCACTTAAACATCCCTTGGATAGTTTAATTGATCGGACAATGAATCGTAATAGCGATCGAGTTATTACCCTGATTGCGGCAACGATTTGCGATTTGTGTGTTTTGTGAAGGTAAACAGAGTATAACTCCGTGCATGTAATAAGATTTTACGTTGTTTTAACTTCAGAAGTCGAGTCCCAAAGTCCTCTATTTATACTAAAATTTTGGTCAGGCTTGCGCACCGTAAGCCTAACACCCTTACGGTGCGTAAGGCAGTCTTGCGCACCGCAAGACTCCGACCCTTACGATGTGCAAGGGACACGAAATCACTATAGGTTAGCCACGTTTGGGACTAGCTTTGCTGACTTAAAAATTTCTAATTTTGACAGCATGAATTTTGGATAATCGTTAACTAGGGTTTACTCCCTTTGAGTTTTATGGGCCCTGATCCTGATTCCGATTATTCTGAAAATTTTAGGGTTTGTGCAGAATCACTTGGGTGTCTCAATTAGGGTTTTCTATTAGATAATTAACATAATATTTAGGGCTTTTAATGAGAGTTGTTACATTCTCCTCACCTTAATAAAAATCTCGTCCTCGAGATTTACTGGAATAAGTGAGGATACTTTCGCTTCATTTCGGATTCCAGTTCCCAAGTGTATTCAGCCCCTCGCTTTGAATCCCACTTTACTTTAACTAGCACTAGTCGTTTGTGCTTGAGAAACTTCATTTTTCTGTCTTCTATCTGAAGAGGTTTCTCTACAAATCTTAATTTTTCGTTTACCTCTATATCTTGGAGAGGTACTACCAAGGATTCGTCTGCTAGGCATTTCTTGAGATTGGATACATGAAATACATCATGTACTCCAGCTAACTCTTCTGGTAGTTGTAAACGATAAGCAACTGGTCCTATACGTTGGATCACTGGAAATGGTCCTACGTATCTGGGACTTAGCTTTCCTTTCTTACCGAATCTAACAACTCATTTCCAAGGAGATAGTTTCAACAGTACTCTGTCTCCAACTTGGAATTCTAACGACTTGCATCTATTGTCTGCATAACTCTTCTGGCGATCTCGAGCTGTCTTTAGTCTTTCCTTGATTTGAGTAATCTTGTCAGTCGTCTCTTGCACAATCTCAGGACCTGACAATTGACTTTCTCCTATTTCTGCCCAACAAACCGGAGTTCTGCACTTTCTTCCATACAGTGCCTCAAATGGAGCAGTTTCAATGCTTGAATAATAACTATTGTTATAGGAGAATTCAATCAATGGTAAGTGATTGTCCCAATTTCCACCAAAATCTATTACACATGCTCGGAGCATGTCTTCTAGAGTTTGGATCGTTCTTTCACTTTGTCCGTCTATTTGCGGATGATATCCAGTACTCAGATTTTGTCGAGTTCCCATTGCTTCTTGGAAACTTTTCCAAAAATGAGAAGTAAAACGACTATCCCTATCCGAAACAATGGAGAGTGGAACTCCATGTAAAGACATTATTTCATCTACATATAACTTGGCCAGCCTTTCCATGCTAAAGGTTTCTTTCATAGGTAGAAAGTGAGCAGATTTGGTTAATCGATCCACAATTACCCAAATTGTATCATTACCTTTTCTGGTTTTGGGTAACTTAGTAACAAAATCCATTGTTATGAGTTCACATTTCCATACAGGCATCTCTAATTGTTGTAGTAGACCTGAAGGTTTCTGGTGTTCTGACTTAACTTGTGAACAAGTAAGACACTTAGAAACGTATCGGGCTATATCCTTTTTCATGCCTATCCACCAGAAATTATTTCTTAAATCTTGGTACATCTTATTGTTTCCAGGGTGTATAGTATACCTTGATTTATGAGTTTCTTCTAAGATTTTATTTCTTAATTCTCCCTGCTTCGGTACCCAAATTCTGTTTTTGTGGAATCTCCAAATTCCATCAACTCCTTGTTCTAATTCTTTTATTCGTCCTTTCATTCCTTCGGCATCATCCTTGATTGCTATTTCCTAGACAGTCTTTATTTGTTCCATTAAATCTATCTGTAGATTTAATCGAAGAGCACGAACTCGTCGTTGTTTTTCATGATACTTACGACTTAAGGCATCTGCAACTATATTTGCCTTTCCTTCGTGATACTGAATATCACAGTCGTAATCACTTAAGATTTCCATCCATCTCCTTTGCCTCATGTTTAACTCTTTTTGCCCGAATATATATCTTAGACTTTTATGATCCGTATAGACAGTAAATTTACTTCCGTAAAGATAATGTCTCCAAATCTTAAGGGCAAAAATTACGGCTCCTAACTCTAAGTCATGAGTTGTATAGTTTTCTTCGTGCTTTTTCAATTGTCTTGAAGCATACGCAATTACCTTCTTGCGTTGCATTAACACACATCCAAATCCTAGTTTTGAAGCATCACAGTATACTTCAAAATCTTCAGTTCCTTCTGGTAAGGCTAAGATTGGAGCATTAGTTAGTTTCTGTTTCAAGATTCTAAAGGCTTCTTCTTGTTTAGGTCCCCAATCAAACTTAACTGCTTTACAGGTTAGCTTAGTTAATGGTACAGCTATATTGGAAAAATCCTTAATAAACCGTCTATAGTAGCCAGCTAAACCTATAAAACTTATAATTTCCATTGCAGTTTGTGGAACCTTCCAATTGGTAACCGCCTCTATCTTAGCAGGGTCTACATGAATACCTTCGTGATTTACCATGTGGCCTAAGAATTGTACTTCTTGCAACCAAAATTCACACTTCGAGAATTTGGCGTACAACTTTTCTTTTCTTAACAAAGTTAAGAGTGCATGCAAGTGCTGACAATGTTCGTCCTGACTTTTTGAATAAATAAGTATATCATCTATGAAGACAATTACAAATTTATCCAAATACGGTTTACAGATCCTATTCATCATGTCCATGAATGCTGCAGGTGCATTCGTTAACCCGAAGGGCATGACTGTAAACTCGTAATGACCATACCTAGTTCTGAAAGCAGTCTTAGGTATGTCTTCTTCTTGTACCTTCAATTGATGATATCCAGAGCGTAAGTCGATCTTAGAAAAATATCTAGCTCCTTGAAGTTGATCAAAAAGATCATCAATCCTAGGTAATGGGTATCGATTTTTAATTGTAACCTTATTCAATTCTCTATAATCGATACACATTCTCATTGAACCATCCTTTTTCTTAACAAACAACACTGGTGCTCCCCAAGGGGATGAACTAGGTTGTATGAATCCTTTACTTAGTAATTCATCTAATTGCTTTTTCAGTTCTAACATCTCTGTAGGAGCTAATCGATAAGGTGCCTTGGCTATCGGTGTAGTTCCAGGAATTAGATGAATCCTAAATTCTACTTCCCTGTCGGGTGGTAACCCTGGTAATTCTTCTGGGAATACATCTGGGTATTCTGAGACTACAGGAATTTCCTTAAGTTCTTTATTCTTAGTATTAATGATTATTGAAATCATATATACTATTCCTTGCTTTCGTTCATAACTAGAAACTTCCATTACTGATATGAACTTCATGGGCTTACGTGGTTTATCTCCTGTAATCATAATTACTTCTCTAGTAGGTGTTTGAATTTCTATAGAGTTCTGGTCATAAAGGATTCGAGCATGGTTGGCTATTAACCAATCCATTCCTAACACAACATCAAATTCAGCTAATTTCATAGGTAATAGGGTTGCAAAGAATTTATGACCTGAAAGTTCTATTTCTACCTTTTGCAAAACCTTATTTATTTTAACTGAATTCCCATCAGCCGTTTCAACGGTAAAAATCTGCCTAATGTTGGTTAAGGGTATATTAAGAGCTTGGCAGAATGAAGTATTAATGAAACTTTGGTTTGCACCAGAGTTAAATAATACTTTGGCATATACGTTGTGGACTAAGAACGTACCGGCTATCACATCTGGAATCATCTCAGCTTCTTGAGTGGTCAGCTGGAATGCTCGAGCATTCTTCTTAGTAGTTCCATCGGCTGTTTTGGCTTTGTTGTCTGCTGGTTTTGCCAATTTAGGACATTCTGGTTTAACATGTCCCTTTTCTCCACAGTTATAGCAGGTTATGGTTTTCTTCCTGCAGTTTTCTTCCTGCAGTTTTCTTCACGATGTCCTACCATTTTACAAAAATTGCAGGTTACACTACATCTTCTAAAATGCTTCTTTCTGCAATTCCTGCAGAATGGTGGATTTGAAGATTGCCCTGTTCCTCTTCTCTTGAAGCTGTTATTATTACCCGTACGAAATCCTTGGGTAATTTTCTGAGCCAATTCCATCTTCCGGTTTTCATCTTGCGTGTGTACCAATTCGTCAGTTAGGGTATTGGCTAATTCCACAGCATCGTCAATTGTACGAGGTCTCGCCGCTTTAACGATGTTACTGATTTCACTAATTAATCCCCAAATATAGCGAGAAATGAGTACCGGTTCTGGCGAAGCCAGTGTTGGTACTACTCTAGCATATTCAAAGAATGTCGAAGTATAACCGCGACAATCTACACCCATCATCCGATGATTTAGGAATTTATTTGCCATTTGTTCTTTTTCGTATTCAGGACAGAATTTCCTTTCGATAAGACTCTTAAATTCTTCCCAGTTCATGGCATACGCCACTGCTCTTCCTTTGGCTTGTAACACCGTGTTCCACCATTCTAGCGCCCCTTCTTTGAAAAGATTCGACGCATACATAACTTTGTCGCTTTCAGCACATTTACTGATTATAATCACTGCCTCGGTTTTCTCGAACCAACGCAGTGCTGCAGTCGCCCCTTCATTGCCTGCAAATTTAGTGGGTTTACAAGCAAGAAATTCCTTGTAAGTGCAACCAGGTGTTGCAGCTTTCATTTTCTTAGGGAGCGGAGTTTGCCGTGGTTCGTCATTATGATTAACATGATTACTGCCTCCGTTTATACTATTACTGAAGTTATCTTCAGAAATACGTTTGCTTGGAACGATTTGTTGCTGGCTTTTTCCTACGTATATGACTTCCCCACACGTATCTCCTTCTCTTCTTTGGTTTTGGCTTTGCCAGTGGTTTGGATTGAAATTCCATGGGTTCCTCTTTATCAGCGAAGTAACCGGTGAATTCCTTGGAAACTTCTATCTTAACGGGATAGAGGTTAAGATTTTCTAAAGCTTCGGATATCTCATTCATGCTGTTTAGCATACATACCAAATGTTAAAATAAAATAACAAAATTTCATAGATAACCCTTAAATATTATTGCACACTGCGTACTAATTTATTACAACGATAACTGGAAACATACTAAGGTTTATTGTAAATTTATTTATTTACTGCATAAGGTTTCTGGATTGTAGGGAATAAGGTGTTAAAACTTGAGTTAAGATATTTAAAGATTTGCATTTTCTGCTACTGTGGCTAGCATATATAGATCAGCCCATTTCTCATCTAGCTTGTCTTCCTAAGGTGATTTATTGATTAATTCCTGGGTTTCCTGTTTAACTTTCTTCTCTCGAGATTTCTTTATTTTCTCCTTGCTTTTCCTAATAATTAGACTTCTTTTACTAGGAGAAAGTGGTTCCTCATATTGTGCCTTCCGCACAAATATTCCTTCATCAGGAATTACCGCCTGATTTGAGGGTTTGGTTTGGGATGAACTTCCCTTTTAGTTGAATGACCTATCTAATCTAAGATAGATGTTTGACAACTTTTGCTTACCCATACTGTAAACAAATAATCAAATAATAAAACACATAATCACACAATAGTAATTAATAAAGATTAAGTATTTTCTAAATACTTAATTTGCTTAAATCAGTGGCTCTGATTTGATGGCTCTGATACCACCTTATTTCTGTCACGGCCCCCGACTCGGTTTGACCCGTTTCAGGAGCCGCGGGACAGAATTTCCCGTGGTATTTAATTGATTAAGTTTAACAGCGGAAGATTTCTTCAGGATCTTTTAAAAACTGCAATTTCCCGATTATTTTATTTCACAACTCGGGATAAACCCCGGTAATTTACAATCATAAGATTTCACGGAGAAATCTTTTATTTTACAAAACATGTTTCTTTATTTTATACTGAGCCACTTACTTAAGCTTGTAGTGCTATGCGGCACTTTTCCTGGATCACAACAGATTACCTGAAACATGTTTGAAAAAGGTTTTGTCAGCGAGAAATACTGAGTGAATAATTCATTTTACTAAAATGACTTGTTTATTATAATTTACAGTATTAAGAGAGATTACAATATTTCAGATATCAAACCAACTACCCACAGTACTTGTCACTCGAACATCCATCGGTAGCCTCTTCGCCCGATGGTGTCTGTGAATATGGTCATATCACTCATTGGCTAACTCGTTGTCCAATAGTGACGGTTATCAAGTAATGTATACAAAACTCCACATACCGGCTGTAACTTGGTGATTACATAAACTTAATCACTGTAATTATATCTTTTGTAAATAAAATGCTTTTGTAAATAAATTTGATAAAAAGAGAATGACTCACATTGAAGATTTAATTTGAACAGAGCCTAGCCTACTGATTAGCCTTTTAACCTAAATTTAATAACATGCACACAATGTGGTTAGTAACTTAATACAGCATTTACGATAACTCACGAGATTAATCCTTCACAACGAATGACAAAGTGCGATACTTAAACATCCATCGGATTCACAACGAATGACAAAGTGTAATCACTTAAACATCCATCGGATTCACAACGAATGACAAAGTATAAACCCTAATGTGGGCAGCACATAAACATCCCTTGGATAGTTTAATCGATCGGACAATGAATCGTAATAGCGATCGAGTTATTACCCTGATTGCGGCAACGATTTGCGATTTGTGTGTTTTGTGAAGGTAAACAGAGTATAACTCCGTGCATGTAATAAGATTTTACATCGTTTTAACTTCAGAAGTCGAGTCCCAAAGTCCTCTATTTATACTAAAATTTTGGTCAGGCTTGCGCACCGTAAGCCTAACACCCTTACGGTGCATAAGGCAGTCTTGCGCACCGCAAGACTCCGACCCTTACGGTGCGCAAGGGACACAAAATCACTATAGGTTAGCCACGTTTGGGACTAGCTTTGCTGACTTAAAAATTTCTAATTTTCGAATTTTGACAGCGTGAATTTTGGATAATCGTTAACTAGGGTTTACCCCCTTTGAGTTTTAGGGGCCTTGATCCTGATTCCGATTATTCTGAAAATTTTAGGGTTTGTGCAGAATCACTTGGGTGTCTCAATTAGGGTTTCCTATTAGATAATTAACATAATATTTAGGGCTTTTAATGAGAGTTGTTACACCTTTGCCTCATGTTTAACTCTTTTTGCCCAAATATATATCTTAAACTCTTATGATTCGTATAGACAGTAAATTTACTTCCGTAAAGATAATGTCTCCAAATCTTAAGGGCAAAAATTACGGCTCCTAACTCTAAGTCATGAGTCGTATAGTTTTCTTCGTGCTTTTTCAATTGTCTTGAAGCATACGCAATTACCTTTTTGCGTTGCATTAACACACATCCTAATCCTAGTTTTGAAGCATCACAGTATACTTCAAAATCTTCAGTTCCTTCTGGCAAAGCTAAAATTGGAGTATTTGTTAGTTTTTGCTTTAATATTCTAAAGGCTTCTTCTTGTTTAGGTCCCCATTCAAACTTAATAGCTTTACAGGTTAACTTAGTTAATAGTACTGCGATCTTGGAAAAATCTTTAATAAACCGTCTATAATATCCAGCTAAACCTATAAAACTTCTAATTTCCATTGCTGATTGTGGAACCTTCCATTTGGTAATTGCCTCTATCTTTGCAGGATCTACATGAATCCCTTCGTGATTCACCATGTGTCCTAAGAATTGCACTTCTTGTAGCCAAAATTCACACTTCGAGAATTTGGCATAAAGCTTTTCTTTTCTTAACAAAGTTAAGAGTGCATCCAAGTGCTCACAATGTTCTGTCTGACTTTTGGAATAAATAAGTATATCGTCTATAAAAACAATTACAAATTTATCCAAATACGGCTTACAGATTCTATTCATCATGTCCATTGTCACACCCCGATTTCCACGCGTCACCGGTGGGCCCGGTGGGGGAGTATCGTGACATGGTTGGCAACGTAATAGTCAAACAACACAACATAATAATGCACAGCGGAAGCTAATATAAAAATAAGATACAACCGAATTTATTCATTGTAATCAAAGTCACAATATCCGGTGTTTATCCACAGTAGGATCGAAATAAAATAACATTTATGGTTCAACAGACTTCTGGCATCCTAAGCTTGCGAGACTTTTATTGATGCTTAGGAGACAATCCAGCCAAATTTTGTTTAGTACCTGCATTCAGTCTTTTTGGGAAAATACGTCAGTTTACACTGGTAAATACATTCAACTGACTCATTTTGGAAAATGATTGAAAATAGGTTTGGATGCACGTGGCATAAATCATTTTATTTAACTTGGGAGGATTATTTAATATTATAATCATGTGAACGAATTACATGTTACTTATGCGTTCAGTAGCCCGAATCAAATCCGGGTTAAAGATTAATAGACACACCACTTTAAGTGAGTTATACACGGGAGTACGCCTACACCCCGTGCTCAGGTCGTGGCCATCTCGTAAGATAATGCCAGGGATATCCGGGACATGGTCATTAACCCCCCAAAGGCTGTAAAGTAAACAAGACTGTTTAAACGAGCCGATCAAATTATTCAACTACCCACTAAGCATGGAGATTTGATGCCCGATCAAGCGGTACGCTATGTACCGTAACCCAAGCCCGTATAGGGAAATTAAGTTAAAAGTATTTACCTGATGCAAGTATAAATCACAAATAGCAGAATGCACGTAGCTTTTATTGTTTCTCTTAATTTGGAACGAAGGTTTTAATATAACCTATTAGAATTCTAACGGGTCTTTTAATTAAGCTTAAGCTTAGACCGGTTAGTTTTAAAGATACGGTTCGTACGCACGATTAAGCGAAGACCGGGTAGAATGTGATTTAGACCCGACAAGTTTGAAGACTTGTTTAATATGGGTTTATTATTCACATTCTGGATTTTGAGGTAAAAATGATATCGTTTGACCCGTTTCGGCTAGTTTATGCAAACTAGTTACATAACCCGAACCGAACGCGTATAACGCATAACGGGTAACCGAAAGGGTCGCGAACAGGTTTCCTAAGTTAATACGCTTAAAATATGTTGTGATATCATAATGATACCTTCCATAATGCCCAAAACGAGTTTAATCCCTAGTTATGCCCCGTAGGGGTATTTTGGTCATTTTAACGACTACAGAAGGGATTTATTAGGTTTCTGTGATCCGGGTCTGAATAAGTCAGGAAAACAACTTAATTTAACAGGTTATGTCTATTGGTATTAAGTCTTACGTGGCAAAATGGTTTTAAACCCAAACTACGCGTTTAATACGCGTATAAAGCCGTTTTAAGCGACGTACGGGTTAAAATACGATTCCGAGTTTTCTGGTCAGAAAAACAGGCTCAAAACACTACATTTATTATTTAAAATCAGTGGCAATTGGATTGGTATCAAACGGACTCGTATAACTCGTTTCATGGCTTAAAAGGGCATATTCGGTATTTACCGAATTAAGGCGATAAGCCTAGCTTATGATCAGTTTAAAAATAATTAAAAATCTTCAAAAATCCCAAAATATTATTTAACATCAGTGGGTAAAAGTTTTGGTACCGAAAATCGGGTTTAGATAGGCTATGCGCTAATCGCGTCGATTAATTAATAAAAAGTTTATTAATTACGCTAACGCGCATATCTCCTAATCTGGACTTCCAATTGACGTGAAAATTTATGTACATGTTTAATAATCAGTAACTAAGATTATTGTACTTCCACATTTTAAAAATTCTCGTTGTATGGTCATAAGGGTATTATGGTCCGATTTAAGCGATTAACGGAAACGCGTGCATACCTCGGATAATCAACTAAGCAAGTACCGAGACTTATTCTATCATGAAATCCAACCCTAAAGAAGCACTAAGGCAATACCGAATCAAATAAAAACGGGTCAGAACCGAAGTCAATGCAAAAGTCAAAGTTTTGCGTCTTTCGGTTCCGAACCGGGTTTGAACAGAAATTTGTCGAGTCGGACAAGCATAGTCAAGTTTTTATACTTATTACCAAGTTATATTAAGTTTAAAACAGGTTGCATGCCTCGCGGATTGCTAATTGTGCATTAAATCGCATTTAGTATTTCTGTTGACTTTTTCGGTCAACGTTTGACCCGACAAACGACCTAGTTAGGTCTGGATTCGGTATGTGCCCTTATAAGGGCTTAATACCCATATAATTACCTATCTAACGGTACTTTTAATTTGACATACGACTGAACTATCGTTACTTAATCACGAAGTCAACCGTTACGCACGGTATATTGACTTTTAAGCTAATTATAAAGCTAGAATTAATTTAGAAGGGTTAGGCAACTTACTAGATGATTAATGGTTGATTTAGGAAGGCTTGATCTGCTTGAAAGCTCCTCAATTTGATCAGAATGTATGCAAGAAGTTGTGAGGAATTATGAAGCATATAATGGCCTTTTATAGTGTCTTCAATCACCAATAAGTGTTGACAACAAGGTCTATGATCAACCACAAATGATAAACACATGTCTCTAGTATGTAGTGTCACACCCTGGCTTTGCGGAAGCGTGGTTAATTATGGTGTGACTTCTTAATACCATTGCTTAATCATAACAAAGCTATATGAATTTAAAAACCATGCAAGTCATCATTAAGTTTAGAAATCAACTTACAATACCATTGTTTTAACGTACAACCATAACCTTGTTTAATAACATCACAACTTAAAACAAAACATAAATGAGGGTTAAGGATTGTGTCTTGTCCAGGTAAGAGAACACAACCCCTAATCCTTGATGACTCCATGAAAGTTGCAGCGGAAAACGTTCATACCGTGCCAGAATCCGTTTAATTTCCTGAAATACATGTGAGTTGAAAAATCAACAATAATGTTGAGCGAGTTCATGTGCAAGTGAGTATGTAAACACTTGTAGGTATAAAAAGTTTCCTGGTATGTAGCAGTGTAAGAGGACTTGTGATCACCAATGGTTTGCAAGGCCATTAGCATGTTGTGATATGCAAGTAGGAAGATACAACCTAGCCGATTTTTGCGTTGGGCAACCAAGTCACTCCAGGTCCGTTCTGTTGGCCTCAGAGAGGTCCGTTTGGCCTAGAGCTGGGCTCGCTACACCCAGATAGATCTACCGCTCGAGTCCCTC